>CAAKHC010005625.1:0-11441 GCA_901007825.1 Macroramphosus scolopax | reverse complement strand
CGGAACCGATCGTTTTCGTTTTCATTTCGTTTTCATTTCGTATTCGTCTCCAGAAATATGTGCGTCCAAACGAAACCACTGAAAACGCTGTAATGCTGCCACAAACTACACTAAAAACAGAGAAGAAGAATGGAGCATGCGCAACCCGCACCCGTGCGATGAACAAACACACGAAGAAGACGAATGGCGGAAGATACAAACAAACAGACGAAGAATGACGGAAGATACCGCGGTGTATTGAAGAACATGTTGTAGCTGTTCTCCATGTCCATATGTTGTTGACTGTGGTAGTGGAGCAGCAGTATATTTTAAATTTCTCCGTCGTGAGACATTAAAGGTTTTCTGATTCTCATATTTTGCTGTAAAAGCCCGATCAAGTTCAATAGCTTCTGCAGCACGAACGCAGGTTGTTGGCTGGGTTAGCGTATGCGGGTTGAAGGAGAGGTGGGCTATGACGTAATCGTTTCAGGAAAGATGCGTATTGGCTTGTACAGACGGAGACGCAAGGGTGGCGTTTTCGGATTTATTCACTCTGGGACCCGTTTTCAGAAAGATGCGTTTTCAGGCTCCCAAAACGCGTTTCCGTGTGGACGAAACGTCGAAACGATCAAATACTTATGCGGATTCACCCGAATTCGTCTCCGTGTGGACGTGGCCATAGTGCCTCTCTACTTAAATGGTACCCAAAGAACTTTTATAATGTTGAAAAACAAATAGTGACATGCAAATCAATCACAAACAAAAAACATCCCAGTGTGTAAAGACATTAAGAGTTCATTTTTTGTGTCTGGAGATATTGAGGATTTGTTCAGACACCCTGTTGGGAAAATTATATTACTCTTATTGATATTACTTAAA
This sequence comes from Macroramphosus scolopax, assembly GCA_901007825.1. NCBI lineage: Eukaryota > Metazoa > Chordata > Actinopteri > Syngnathiformes > Centriscidae > Macroramphosus > Macroramphosus scolopax. Next base: position 10,583 of record CAAKHC010005625.1, on the reverse strand, counting down.
GATTTGTTTCATTTGCTTTTATCATATACTCTTGTATACAGAAAAACGTAGTGTGAACTCAGCGTCTCATTAAATGACCACCGGATGACCCTTCAACAGAACGGGAGATTCTCACCAACGCAACCCAACACTCCACATCTGCAGAACAGGAGATTCTCACCAACGCAACCCAAAACTCCACATCTGCAGAACAGGAGATTCTCACCAACGCAACCCAACACTCCCACATCTTCTCACCAACGCAACCCAACACTCCCACATCTGCAGAACAGGAGATTCTCACCAACGCAACCCAACACTCCCACATCAGCTATTTAAGAATGCTTTTTATTAATTACAGCTCAGCCTTCAATACAATCATCCCAGACATCCTGGTCACTAAACTGTCGGATTTGGTCTCCCCACACTCACCTGCTCATGGATAAAGGACTTTCTGACTAACAAGCCCCAGACTGTAAAACTTGGCCCCTACCTTTCCTCCAGTTCCTCCACACTCAGCACCGGCTCTCCTCAAGGATGTGTGCTGAGGCCACTACTATACTCTCTCTACACCCATGACTACAGTCTAGCCCACCAAGAGAACAAATTCACCCCACCAGGGAATATGACAACGAATCCATCAAGAAGGTGCAGCAGCTACTATACTTCTTGAGGGTGCTGAGGAGGGAAACTCTGGAGGAGAAGCTGCCGGTGACCTTCTACTGCTCTGCTGTTGAGAGCCTGCTGACGTACTGCAGAACAGTGTGGTACGCTAGCTGCACTGAAGAGGACAGTAAGGGGCTTCAGAGGGTAATAAACAGCATAAAAGATCATCGGCAGCCCTCTCCCCTTCCTTAAGAACATTAACAGCTTCTGCTGTCTCAACAGAGCAAAACACACAGTCAGTACGTTTCCATGAGGCAGCTTACCCGGTATCCAATTACCTCATACCACCCGCTGTGACTTACCCAAAAGTACATGTCGGAGATGACAATTGAGAAACTGGCCGGAGCATTGCTAACTACGATACGCTATGTGGCGCTGGAGCGCTATCAGCAAGTGCCAACGAGTCTTTTGGCTGCGGTGAGAGTAGAAGAAGAGCGCCGACCGCATTCGATTATAGTCTCTAATATAATATTTCTTCCAGCTTTAACCACAGATTCATGACAGGTGGTAGCCGTGGTGTCGTTTGACGTCGTCCTGGAACAACGCCTCCTCTTATTGCGTCGTTCGCGCTGTCTTCGTCTCCTTCCACGTCCGGGGGAAAATCGCCGGCGGAAAATGTCGCACATGCGCAGAATGAGTTTCCCGATTCCCGTGTTTACATGATGTTGGCAGAGTAACTACCGAGTAACTACCGAGTTACCCAGGTGCTCTTATCCGAGAACGAAAAACCTGATTCTTGTCCGATGCTGACTCGATGTAATCGATATACCCTTGTTTACATGCATTTGCATAACCCAAATGTTGTCTTGTACGATGCTAATTGCTGCATGTAACCGCACTGAGTGAGGGACAGCTCACACCCTGGCTTCACCTGTTGCCATCTGGCAGGCGTTACAGATTCATCAGAGCCAGGACAAATAAACTTAAGGACAGTTTTTTCCCCAGAGCCACAACCACCCTGAAATCTAACATGCTCTGATCCATATCCCCCCTTCTGCTCTTCCGCCACTACTGTGCAATAACCACTAATGTGCCATAACTACTGAAACGCAATTTCATTTATATTCCTTACTTCACTAAGAGAAATACCCATTATACATCATATTGATATTGTACCTGATAGCAACTGTTTTTTGCTGAAATGCTGTGAATTTCTTGTGTTGTTTTTGATAACTGTGTTTTGTCAAAGGATTGCCATTTGACCATTTACTTACAGACTACTTGTGTTTGTAACTGCTCCTACTTCCAATAATAAAGCGCTACATTGGAGACCGATACCTTGCCTGGAAATGTTCATAACACACCCTTTACAAGCATTTAAGTACAAGAAAATCTGATTAAACGTTGCTATTCCAACTCCCCAAAATAATAATCAATATATCATTAAAATGTTTTTATTATACTTGTTGCACATTTTAAGTTTTTGCTAATAAAAATGTTTTCATAATCAAGCATTTTGACATTAAATAGTAGGTAAACACAGTTGTCACTAATCACATTAATTGAGGCTATGTTGCACATTCTGCATTAAATCAGACTGACTTCAATAAAGTGCGGCACTGTTCGAAGAGTATTAAGTATTAAGTTTGTCTATGTATTGTTTGGCTCCTCAAAAAATCAGAGGATCCCCATGTTTGTCAGATGTTAGACAAACATGTTGTCAGTATGACTGACAGTTTGTACATTCAAATATCTAAAAATCTAAAACAAGGGGTGTTGCAGGGCTAAGATTCCGCTTTCTGTGAATAAACATGTCTCAAAGTTTGGTATCCGAAAAAAAAGAAAAAGGAAAGCGTATTTAACATGTATATACCGCATGTGTCTTTGATCTTGAACCTTCAATTTGACTTTAACCAAAATAAATGTTTATATTTACGCTATTTCATAATTAAAAATAATCATGAATGACACTCTTATTAAACAACTTAGAACGACTACAGAAAATCTCCACTGAGCTGCTCGGTAGTGTAGGTGGCCAAATAATATTGCAATGAATACTCTGTGGTAGTTCAACACCAAGTAATTTCTGGAACACTGGAACAGTGCGTTTCCATGGGCAGCTTACCCGGTATCGCAATTACCTCCTACCACCCGCTGTGACGCCCTGCTGTGGCTTATCCGAAAATACATGTCGGAGAAAACATTCGAGAAACAATCGAGAAACCGGCCGAAGCATTGCTAACTCCGATACGCTATGTGGCGCTGGAGCGCTTTCAGCAAGTGACAACGAGTCTTTTGGCTGCGGTGAGAGTAGAAGAAGAGCGGTGAGCATAGAAGAAGCGTAGAAGAAGAGCGCCGACCGCGTTCGATTATAGTCTTTAATATAGTATTTCTTCAAGCTTTAACCACAGATTCATGACAGGTGGTAAGCCATGGTGTCGTTTGACGTCGTCCTGGAACAGCGCCTCCTTTTATTGCGTCGCTCGTGCTGTCTTCGTCTCCTTCCATGTCCGGGTGAAAATCGCCGGCGGAAATAGTCGCGCATGCGCAGACTGCGTTTCTCGTTACCAGTTTACATGATGTTGGCATCGAGCAACCATCGAGTAACTACCGAGTTACCCAGGTGCGCTTATCCGGTAACGAGAAACCCGATGCTTGTCCGATGCTGACTCGATGTAACTGATATGCCCCTGTTTACATGCATTTGCATAACCCAGATCTTGTCTTGTAGTTGTCTTGTACGATGCTAATTGCTGCATGTAACCGCACTGACTGACTACTGCGACGAGCCTAGAAAGAATGTCAATAATGAATAAGTGGGGGCTTGCTTAAAATCTGTACTCATGTGTGTGCCAGACTCAAAAATATTGACTGAAAATACTGCTAAAATGAACCAAGTAAAATATAGACCTTGGTTTTGGGAACCATTCATGATACAGACAGGGTTTGACCAACAGAACATTATCTGATTTGTCATGGAATGACCCATGTACCTAAAAAGAACAGAACATTCCCAAAGGTCATTAATAAGTCCTTAGAGTTTGTTTTCCTATAATCATACAAGCTTTGAACTGAGTAACTACTTAAGTTACATGAAATCCATGTCAAACCATGTCTTAGTGGTTGGTTTTGAGGTTCTTTTGTGATCGTCATTGTATTCACGTTACTGTAATTACTGAATATAGTACACTCGCGTGTAAAACTGCGTGTACAACTTGTGGGAAATAATTGCCTTCTTAAGGACAAAAACTAATTTTAAATCAATTTTCGCCCAGCATACTCACTTGATTTCCTTCACCAACGAGGCAACAGGCCATTGGTAAATAAACTACATGAAAGTTAGCAACAAGTGGCCTGAAAGTTAACAAGAAAAGCAGAAAAAATAATTTTCACAAAAGTATTAACAAAATAATTATTAAAATTGAACACCTGGAGTTCTGAAAGAGGCATTTCCGAAGCATTTGAGAATCCCTGGTGAGGAATAATACTTGAATATATGAAGGAATGAAAAAGGGGGTAGAGCTATTTAGAAAAACTATCTGAACGAAAAGATGTTGCTGGATATTTCGGGGAGGCGTCGGCCTAACGTTAGTTTTGACAGGATGGCTGATGCACACGCTAATTTTTCCCTTACACCCTACTTAGTCCTGCTATATGAACCTAGTTATACTTCCCTTAACTTAATAATAAAAAAAAAGCTGTCTTTACTTAGACGGCCCGTCTGCTATCTCATTGGATTTGAATGGACTTGTTCAGGAGTCAGAAGCATTACGGGCCCGGTGGAAGCACAAGCGGTAGCCTAACGATAACATAGAGCTAACCCTCGTTGACAATTTATTGATCAACGTTATCTTACCGATTGCCTATCACTGGTTCCTTCCCTTATTAACAGTCTTCACCAACACGCCGAACAATTACCTCAACTCGAACCCAATTGAAATCTTTCGATACAGGCATAACGTTTCAGATAACAGATGCTGCAAACGCCACACAACTAGCAATAGCATATAAGTTAGCAAGCTGAAGTTACTCAGTTTACCTCTCCAGATGCGCTTCTATAAACATGAAACCCATCATTCGGTCCAGTCCGAAATGGGTACTTTAGGTCCCTCGGATGCTGTCCACTGAACCAAATTATCAGAGAAGACAAGTACAATACAGTGTCTTCGAAGTGAGCGCGGCATTCAAGGGTGCCTGCGTCCAAGGGTTGTACATGGAGCCAGACATTGCATGGTAGCTAACAACCCTGGCCCGCTTCAGCATCTATGCTGCCTTCTCGTGCTGAAAAAAAATATCCGCATGCCGCTAAAGGATTCGTCCTATTTAATCGATTATACCATGGCGACATGCTGTTTGATTATTTTATACTTTTCGGATTAGATACTGTTTTAATTTGAAATTCTAAGGAAAATGTATTCAGTAAATGCACTTACATGTGGGCCAAGTTGCATTTGTCGACAACCTCGGACTATAGAGTTGGGCTTCACAATAAGTACCTGAAGGCAGCATCCGAGCATGGGTCTTTAGCTGCGGATAGGCCATCCTCTGTGAAAAGCCGTTTGAAACTGTATTCCATATCATTGATATCAAATGTCAGTTTCAAACACTAGTTCGGTCGTTGTCAGCACTAGTTGGACTTTCAGTGCGCCAGTTAAGCACTTTGTTGTAGTAGTCGAACAAAAGCTTTTACTAGTCACACTTTTCCAGCAACTAGTAGCCCCTATGCAACTAGTTCTGACAGAGAAATCACACTAGTTAAGCCAGGTGCCGTACTACTAGCCCCAAAGTTCCAACTTGTAAGCTTATGACACACTAGTAGCACTCTGGACAGAACTATTACGCACATATTCTTACTAGTTCACTGCACAATACCTCACATGTTATCTAGTCAAACAAGGATGGCCCTCAATAGATAAGTACTGATGTGTTTTTCTGCTCTAGTTAACTAATGAGACACCATATATTCACTACTTAATTAGTGAATGCAAATTTTGGACTATCTAACAAGATAAACCTCTTTTAACCTCACTAGTTAACAATGGTGCCTTCAAGTGTTTCCTACTTAACTAGTGAGGCCCAACATATCTGCTAGTGACACTAGAAATACATTTTCAACTCAACTAGTCAACTACTGCTGTCCAGAATGTTTAACTAGTGAACTAGTGAAACCAAAAATGCTTACTAGATCACTCATTACTCTTAGTGCAAATCAGGAAGCACGAGCCTTCCTATTGGCTATCAAGCAAGACTTCCACCCAGAAGAAACCCTATAGAGCCTGATGAGCCTTCAAAACCTGCCATCTCTGTACCTTATATCCTTGAAAGAAAAGCATCATCAGCTAGATTAACAATAATAAAACAAACGGTATGAAATTGTTTTGCTGCTGTGCCTGATATATTTCACTTTTCGCCTTTTTAAAAGTGGAACACAATTACAATTATAAACTGGCCAGCATAAATAAATAGAAAATCTCAGACTTTGTCAGTCTCACTCTTATCAAAGTTAGTTATGAAATAGCAAGCATTTTACAGTTGGCTCATTAGTGGATCTCACTGCTTTCAGTAGGGGAGCAGAGACCAATAGAACAATCAGTTGGACTAGTGTACACTTACTCATTGGTTCTTATTTTTATGAATCATCTATACATCTGCACATATTCATTTGTTCTTGTTTTTTTTTATAAATGCTCTTTATTGTGTTCAATATCCACTTTGCTGCTGTATTGCTGTAAATTTCCCCGTCGTTGGACGGATAAAGGATTATCTTATCTTAAATTATCTTATATATTATTAATATAATATTTAGTAATTGGCAATTTATGTCATGGCATGCTGTTGAAATGAAATATCTGTCTTATAATTAGGAATGCTACAAAACAATTTAGCTCATCATTTGTTTTAGAGAGGGCACTTTAAGGCTTTCCGGCATATAGTTTGAACAAAGTGTAACGCTGAGGGGAATCCCGTGTAGTGGTGGGGAAGCAGGTGGACCCAATAGCAGGGATATCCAGACAAAATGCAGGTCTTGATTAAATAATGATTTATTTTTAGTCAAACCGGGACAAGGAGATGACAGGTGGGAATCCAACAGAACAAGGCCGATGCAGAAATAACTCAGTCACGGATCGCACAGACATGGAACACACGGAACACACGGAACACACGGAACACACGGAACACACGGAACACACGGAACACACGGAACACACGGAACACACGGAACACACGGAACACACGGAACACACGGACAAAAACATACGAAAGGATCTGACGAAGACAAAGGGGAACTGAGACCTTAAATACAAAACAGGGTAACAAGACACAGGTGAGAACATGAGGGCAGGCAGGGAGCTGATTAACACACGAGACACAGGTGAGAACATGAGGGCAGGCAGGGAGCTGATTAACACACGAGACACAGGTGACATCAATAACCAAGGGAAACCAAACAGACAGGAAGTAAAACATGCAACAATGACAGAAGAGGACATACAAATTAAACAGGAAACCAGAAAACAGACCCACCAAATCTTCCGAACCGAGTCAAAGCTAAACCTAAATAAGGTCCCGGCTGAGGTCACAAAGACCTATCAGAATCTTTCACCCACCTGCTTCATTTTCATGCATTGCACTGCACTGGTACTACTAGTGTGCACCAGTAGAACTAGGGCCTCCTTATGCCAAAGTGTTACTAGTGCCACTCATACTACTAATTAAAAAACTGCCAGTTGAGCACAGGAGGTGATTCATTTTGTCTCTAATGGTAAAAATGTTATCCTTAAAGATGCTCATAAAGTCATTATTACTGAGATCTAAAGGAATACAAGGTTCAATATAGCTATTACTCTTTGTCAGTTTGGCTACAGTGCTGAAAAGAAACCATATTAAGTGATGGTCAGATAAAAGGGGGTTCTGGAGAAAGACTGTGAACAGTTTAATGTCAATACCGTATACAAGAACAAAGTTGAGGGTGGATTTGAAGAGAGAGTCAGTTTATCCAGTATCTGGGAAAAGCCAATTAAGTCTATTGATGAAATAAACGTATTGGTAAGGCTGTCAATAGCGATGTCCTCGTAGATATTAAAATCACCTACTCTAACCACTTTACCTATAGGAAGGACTGTACTTGATAAAAACTATGAGAAATCAGTCAAAAAGTCAAAGTTAGGGCCAGGAGGGCGGTAGAGAGAACCGGACCCAAAAGAGTTTAAACTTAGCTAAACACACAGGTTTATTAACAAAGTTGATACACTAATGGCTGCTACATGAACCTTGTTTATATACGTTTATGTGTTATGATCATCTAAGGAAACTGTGTTAGTGTCCCACAAAGCAATCTGTAATGTAGCACAGGTCAGGAGAACAAAGGGACCATTTTTTTCAATGTGAAGTACAACAATCACTTCATGTGTGCATATTGTACTGTTTCATGATCTGATCTACTCCCGTGTGGTCTGCTGGTCTCACCAATTGATCATCACCCTCAGCGCCAGAAAAGGAGGAATAAGACCAGCCTCATGATTTGGAGATTGGGCAGTGAGCGTAAGTGTGCAAGAAGTACCTTTACAGCAAGGATTTTGAAGTCCCTAACAGAATGTCAGCACAACAGCAAAGAGCAGTAAGTAGTTATAGATCATGCTAATGATGTAAAGTTTATATTTAGTATTGGGATGACGGATTGATTGGTTAGAGCACAAGGTGTGATGGTCATGCTTACTAAGTTAACACATAGCAGTCAATTCTCAAAATTAATGATCCTGTTTTTAGATTATGAAATTATTAATACAAAGCTTTGCCTGCAGCCTCAAATTCACCTTCATGATGCCCCAGTGCAACTGACAGCAGGGAAATGAGAGGGAGCAGAAAACTGACGACACATCATTCAGAAGCCTAGTAGCCTGTGTTATAGAATTTCATCTGGAATAGTTGACGTAGTAAACAGACTGTGTATGTGAGCACACATTGTGGAAATATATACATTTTGGGTTGTTCCTGCAGGTGGAAGTTGTCCGTGCTGCATGAGTGAAAGCAATTAACAGGATATGAAAGTATGGTACAGGACACAGATGATTGTTTATCATGTAAGTTTATAGTTATTCTTATCTTCCTTAGGGGAACTGACCCCCACATATTCGTAAATAACTGCACACATTGTGCACATTTAAAAATGGGACAGGTGTCGGAGAACACCAGGCCAGCTTGGACAGACGGACCAAACTGAAATCCATCAGAGGTAGGATGAGATAATACCTGATATACAGTTGATCGAGAAACTAGTAACTATCAAAATATTCGACACACACACATATATATATATATATATATATATATATATATATATAAAAATTGCATAACTCTACAGTAAAAATAGACTTGTGTAATGTCTTTGCAACACTGTTCTTATGGTCAGTTATTTGCTGCATGGTTGCAATGTGATCAGGAATAAAAGTGCAACACTCCACTCCAACGAAATCACGGGTTTGGGGGTGCTAATGGGAGGTCCAGAGCAGCCCAAATATATGACATCATCATTCTTACAGCATGGAAATACCTGCTGCTGTAGAACTGCAAGATCCTCTACAGTATGAGAAAGATTTGGTATTTAGTCCAAAATTGCCATGATTCGATAATTTGGAATAACGGTGCCAAAGAACCGTACATAGTATTTGTGGTTGTGTATACAGATCCCTTTTAAAACTGTGGACTGGAGGTGGAAAAGCAAAGACTCTAATGGCTGGTACCACATGGAACTTGAATCACACTCACACACAGTGCAGTATACCGCTAAGCAGTACAGCAATATTCTGGTTAAACACTAATTTTAATTCATTTGTTTCTATATACTTACAGAACATTTTATTTTAGTATTGTATAATTTATCTATAAATGATCATTTTTATTATAATATCGCAGAATATTGTATATATTTAAAAAAAAATTTAAAACTTTTTGATTTATCGTACTTCAATCTTTCTTTTACTTTTCTTTGTAATGGAGAATCCCAGCCAAAGTTTTTCACACGATTATACTTGTATAACCAGCGTGGCAATAAAAATTGTTAATCTCAACGTTTGATTACACCTCATGAGGTATAAGTCTGGTTTTTTTTCTGATTGAGTTGACCTCATTGACATTAAGACTAAAGGCAATAAAATTGACCATCTGAAGCCTGTTTCTGCACAGAGTTTAGCCAGTTTCTTCTTCAGTTTCAGTTTCAAAAACTTTATTGTCATTCACATCCTACACACAGTGCACATATGAACGAAATTTCGTTGCATCTTTTCTCCAAACGGCATTTTCGTTTAAATAAGAAATATAAATATAAAAAAAGTATAAAAAGTAAAACACTGCACACTTATTGCACTTACAGTACACCACCCACCTCCATCATCCATGTTCATACATACAGTACACCACCCACCTCCATCATCCATGTTCATACATACAGTACTCCACCCACCTCCATCATACATGTTCATACATACAGTACACCACCCACCTCCATCATACATGTTCATGCATACAGTACACCACCCACCTCCATCATACATGTTCATACATACAGTACACCACCCACCTCCATCATACATGTTCATGCATACAGTACACCACCCACCTCCATCATCCATGTTCATACATACAGTACACCACCCACCTCCATCATCCATGTTCATACATACAGTACACCACCCACCTCCATCATCCATGTTCATACATACAGTACACCACCCACCTCCATCATCCATGTTCATACATACAGTACACCACCCACCTCCATCATACATGTTCATACATACAGTACACCACCCACCTCCATCATCCATGTTCATGCATACAGTACACCACCCACCTCCATCATCCATGTTCATACATACAGTCAGTAGTCGAGTTGAGGGGGGATGAGGGGGGATGGCATCCCCCTGAAATAAAAACGCTCAAAATCATCCCCCCTGAAATAAAAACGATCAAAATCATCCCCCCAGTAAAACTGCCCCCCC
>CAAKHC010005619.1:2647-25058 GCA_901007825.1 Macroramphosus scolopax | reverse complement strand
TAGTAGGATTCTATCGGTATACTCGCCGCCTTCATGTTGTACTCGTTAGACTTCTGGCGGTCTCGCTTTTCAAAGTGCAAATATTTTGCATAGTAGTTGTACATCATCTGTTGGTCTGAAGGCTCCAGGTCTTCTTCTAGCAGTTGCTGGTAAATCTGATCAGCTCTGGTCTGGTCGCCTGACTTTGCAAGAATACTTGCGAGATGGAACTTCATCAACAATGAGGATCCTTGGGGTAAAGAGTAATCACGTCCTCATGCAGACTGACAGCTCTGTCCAACACCCTTCTCGCCACAGGAGGCCCCTTTCCGACAACGATCCTCCAGTTGTAGCAGACTGCAGCACATCTCTTCAGGTAACGTTCCTCTGGATGTTGTTGCAATGCCTCCTCAGCTAAAGCAACAGCTTCATCCACTGACAGGAATTTTCTGTAAATTCGCAGCAGTGGTTTCAAACCGCTGTAGCTGCTGACGGGACTTCTCAGGATCTTTTGGGCCAACTCCCGAGCTTCATCTTCAATGTTTTCTCCTCTAATAGCACGTTGGTTAAGGTAGCAAGGAGCGACGGACAAGTTCTCTGTATCATTTTCGTTCGCGACTCTCATTTTCTCCAAGATGTCTGCTTCCAGCGGTCCGTCATACTTAAAGGCGCTCGCTAACGCCACCACTTGGCTGCTGGTCCACTCCACCATGTCAGGCTGCATCTCGATGGCTTTCTGGAAATATTCTACAGCCAGGAGCTTACTGGCTTTTCCAAACTTCATCAGGGTCCAGCCTTTTTCTGCACAGATCTCTGGATGGAGCTCGTCCTTGGATGGAGATGGGTACTTCTTAAACATGGCTTTGACCTTCAACAGGTAGGCCTGACTCTCTTCCTGATCTCCTAGGTGATGGTGCAGCCAAGCCAGGTTGCCGTAGTTCACCATCAGCCAGGGACCCTCCTCTGAGTCTGTGTGCCTGGTCTGGCGGAAACCTTCTGCAGCCTCGCTGAAGAAACGCAGGGCTTCTTCAGTGAGGCCCAGCTGGTAGTGGATGTATCCCTGCAGGTTAGAAATGGAACCCAGCCAGCTGCTTCCCACCTCTGTACCGATGTCTTCCACATGATCCCTGAGACGCAAAAGTTCGGACCTGCTGGATACCAGGTGCCAGGTGAAGTGGCACTGTAGGGCCTCCAGACTGGACTCTGGTCTGGGCTCTGATCTGGATGCTGGTCTGGACTCTGGTCTGGGCTCTGATCTGGATGCTGGTCTCGACTCTGGTCTGGGCTCTGATCTGGATGCTGGTCTGGACTCTGTTCTGGGCGCTTGTCTGGGCGCTGGTCTGGACTCTGGTCTGGGCTCTGATCTGGATGCTGGTCTGGACTCTGTTCTGGGCGCTTGTCTGGGCGCTGGTCTGGACTCTGGTCTGGGCTCTGATCTGGATGCTGGTCTGGGCTCTGGTCTGTTCGATGTCTTATTCCGAGCAGAACTGATGAAAAATAACACACGTGAAGACACATCAGCATGTCAACTCCATGTGTTCTTCATGTCTGGAAAACCATGTTCATCATGTGGAGGAGAAAGAGGAAGGACGGGAGGAGGGAAGGAACGAAGCATAAGGAGGATGAACTACAAAGTATGGGAATAAAGTAAGGAGGGGTAGGAGAGGGAGCGAGCGATTGAGAGATAAAGAGAGGGAGTGAAGGGGGACGGAGTAAAGGAGTTAAGTTAGAAGTAAATGGATGGAGGGAGGGGAGGAAAGGTGTGGGAGGTAAGTAGACAAGAGTAAAGGAGTGACTTCAGGAGGAAACTTAAGGGAGGGTCAGAGTAAAAGATAGAGGGAGTGGAGGAGCGATGTAAGTCGGGATAAAAGGGGAGGGAATAAAGAGGTGTACGGAGGAAGTAAAGGAAGGTTGGGCGGGATGAAGGGAGCGTAGGAAGGAGGGGACAGAGTGATGGAAGAAAAGAGGGAGGGAGTAAAGGAGTGAAGGTAGGAGGAAACCATAGAGAAGGAGATAAGAATGAAGGTGAATGGAAGGAGATACGGAGGAAGGGGAAAGGAAGGAGATGAAGATGAACGGAAGGAGATAAGGATGAAGGGGAAGGAGAAAGGGAGGAAAGGATACAGAGGAGAGCGATGGCTGAGGGAAGCTGTGACCTTCACTGAGAAAGATTCCAAAACCAAATCAAATTTAAAAACAATGAATGTTGTGATCTGAAGTCTCACCTCATCTTCCAGCTGTGAAAATCAGAAGCTTCAGCACAACTTGATGATGTCAATCTGATGATCTGTTGATCTGATGATCCGATGGTCTGTGTGGAGAGGAAGTTGAGCTTGTGTATTTATCCTGATTTTAGGGGCGGGGCATCGACCTGTAAATCCAGTTTGCGCTGCCACAGAATCACTTCAGGTCTGTTCAGACAGACAGTAAACAACGTAGGGAAAACTAAACTTCGTAAATATTTTCACTAAATTCACCAAATTACTTTTGTTTCACAGGAACAGGCTGCTGCATGTTTGGAAACACAAGAAATGAAAGTCCTTTTCTGTAAAGTGGATTCAAAGTTAATTTTCTTTCTTTCTTTTGAGAACATGAAACAGTCTCAATGATCGATCATCTTCTTCAATCCGAGTATTCCAGTTTGTGCGACTTCACTTCATGATCAGAAAACAAAGGGAAAATAAACCCAGGAGTTTAACTTTCGATTCTCAGTAACAGTAACGTGCTGCGGCACGTTGGGAAACACAAGAAACGAAAGTCATCTCACGTTCAACAAAGTTAATTTTCTTTCTACAAATCATCTGCTGTGAATCATTCAATAATCACACATGTTGCTGTCTGTGTCTGAAGGCGTTGACGGCGGTGATGCACCTTCAGGCTGTGACCGTGTGTCTGGACCGGCAGCGCAGAGAGAAGCTGCTGCCGAGGCGGACGCCAGACCCTCCACAACTACTTCTGGTATCTCACACACGCTGCTTCTGTTGGCTGACATCATGCATATCTGATCTTACTACTACTGAACACTAACCGGTCGTCTCTTCGGCTGCCAACAGACAGACACATCTCCATCCAGACTAAACTGGAGGGCCTGGAGACGCTGGTCGACCTCAATGGCGGTGAGTTGAAACCGAGATCTAGAAACGGAGTTTGGAATGACGAGACACATTGAGACTGTCTTTGTGTTTGCGCTCATCAGCGGGGCGTAAGTCCTGTCCCCTGTGCCCAGAGGAGAAATTTAAGGCCTGTTACAGCCACAAGCTCCGCCGACACCTGCAGAACCTCCACTGGAAGGTCTACGTTGAGTTTGAAGGTAGATGATTACATGTCCGCATACCTTTGGCCACATATCGGTAGATGCTTGCACACTAGAATCGTGGAGAACTCGGGACAGTAACTGATATTTACCTGCTTGTTGTTCTCGAACCTGTCACAGGTCAGAGGATGTGCATCTGCCACCTGTCCTGCAGGAACCTGAAGCCCAGCCAGAACGGAGATCAGGTGAGACGTCAGACAGCTCCAGTGACCTCGAGTCTGCAACAGACTGGTCATCAGAAATAAGGAGGCGGGTGGATGCTGTAGAAGTCATGTAAAGACTTGTGATTTCACACCAACATTTGATTAGTCATCCTTGGTTTGTTTGTCTGCTGTGGGCTGCTGGAGATCAGACATGGCGCCCTGTGGACCTTCTTATTACTCATGATTCCTCGGGCAGTGCACTTAAACACACTAAAATCAGGAAACTGATGTAATAAATACATAATCTGTTGATGGGTTCAGCTAACAGCCGTCCTGCTCTTGTCGTGTTCGTCAACTCTGAATATTTGTCCTTTGACCTCCTGCAGGCGCAGGGGAGACACGTGGCTCACTACCACTGCGTGGTCTGTTCCGTCACCATCGCCCGCAAGACCGACATGGTCAGCCACCTGAAACGCCACGTCAACAAGGGAGAGACGGAGGCCAGCTACTGCGGCAGCTCAGACCTGCTCCCTGAAGAACCTGGTGGGATTCATTAAAGGGTTACTCCGGTCAAACAGTTTCATGATGTTGATTTAACAGAGACTTTAGTTTCTCACCCAAACTGACCAGCTAATAGCGTGATGATCTCTCCGTGTGACCGAATGTGTCGGCAGCTCCGTCGGGTCAGGCGTATGAAATCATGAAAGAACTTGGGACCAACGTTCAGCTGCTCCCGAACCACACCACGCCGCAGAAGAGCGACACCTACTTCAACCGCAAGATGAAGAGCAACCGGTGAGCTGGACGCGATGACGCACACGTCTGCTTCAGACTGTGTGTTACAAATCCTCTGAGTGTCTGTCTGTGTCTGTCTTTGTGTCCTTGACTGTTACTGTGTCTGTGTGTGTTTCAGGCAGCTGGTGTTCTGCTCTCTGGCCGTTCTGGCCGAAGAAAGAAACCCGCTGGAGTGTCTGGATGCTTTTGGAGCCACAGGTGGGACATTAAAGATCAACTGACACAACGTTAATGAAGTGTGTGTGTGTGTGTGCAAATGTTGAGCCTAATAGCATTTCTAATTTTCTGTCTGCCTCTCTCTCTCTCTCTCTCTCTCTCTCTCTGTCCATCAGGGATCATGGGCCTGCAGTGGGCCAAGCATCTCCGTAACGCGGTCAAAGTGACCATAACAGACATCAGTGAGACCTGCGTGAAAATGATCAAAGAAAACTGCGAGCTCAACCACATCCGGGTGGACGGAGGCTCGCGAGGCCTCCAGGCGCCTGACGGGGCCGGAGCTGAGGACAAGGAGGCCCCCATCACTGCGGTGGAGGTCGCCAACATGGACGCCAACGTCATCTTGCACCTGCGGCCTTTCGACTACATGTGAGTGTGAAGATATTATCTGATTGAGCGACAGGGTGGGAGAGGTGAAGGAGGGAATGGAGGAGGGATAGGAGGAAGAGGGGGAGGGGGGAGAGGAGGAGAATAATTCACTCATAACACACACACACATCCAGCAGGACCTCCTCAAGGGGTGCCGGAGACATGAAGGTGACTCAGATACTAAGTGAGGTGAACTGTAGTCTAAACTCGCCGTCCTACACGCTCCCTGAATATTGCCTGTTAAACTTGTTCTTTGGACTCTTTCAGTCACCTGGATCCGTTTGGTACGGCGGTGAACTACCTGGACGCTGCCTTCAGAAACGTCCGGAACCTGGGCATCATCTCGGTGACTTCCACAGACACGAGCTCGCTGTACGCCAAGTCACCCAACGTCACCCTGCGCCATTACAGCAGCAACATCGTGCGTACCGAGTACTACAAAGAGCTGGCAGCGCGGATGGTGGTCGCCACCGTGGCCAGGTAGACGAGTAGTCCGTCATTTGATACTTTGACCAAAGGAAAGTATCATGACCCCTGGCTGTCTTCTTGTGTACTCTCCAGAGCCGCGGCCCGTTGCAACAAAGGCATCGAGGTGCTGCTGGCGGTGGCCTTGGAGCATTTCGTCCTGGTGGTGGTGAGAGTCCTCAGAGGTCCCACACAGGCGGATGAGTCCACCAAGAAGCTGCGGAGGCTGGTCCACTGTCAGTGGTGCGAGGAGAGAGTCTTCCTCAAACAGGGCAACATGGTGGACGGTGAGTTCACAGAGCGGCGCCAGTTTAAAACGATTAACCGACCCTGCTGCTTCAAGGCTTCTGAGTCTGTCTGGTTTGATATGACGATGACATGCGAGCTTCAGACGGGTTGTCATGACGTTTACACCAGATGGTCTGACAGAGTTCATGTTATGATCGTCTTCCTAAAAAGACATTTTAGAACAACTCTGTTCACTCACTGCAACTCACTGCAACACAAACGTTAAGAAACCAGCAGTCCTTAAGTCAAACACTGAAAAAATAAGCTAAGTGGAACTGATGGGGTTAACTGACAGGAGCAGCGCGGCGCCTCCTGGTGGACAGGTGACAACTGGTGACGTAATGAATCGTAGTAAAGAACATCGGAACGCTAATGAAAATGAAGTTAGATTTCATTCAACAGAGGTTGGTAACAACTGCAGGTTGTAAGTCTCGGCTACTGTTGATCAGTTTTCTGTGTGAAGTTGTTCTCTGCAGTACCCTGCAGTACGGTACATTGTCTTAAATCCTATTTGAATGTGTTTCTTCCAGATACACTGCCGTGTAACTGTCATGGAAGTCTGCCGGGGAAGACAGCGGTGCAGCTGGGACCGTTATGGTAAAACATTTCGTGTCACTCACAGCCCTGATCACGTCCGAGTTTTCAGTTTAAACTTCCAGGTGTTGTCAACAAGGGTCCCCAAAGGTACCCTAAACTCACAGACGCTTGTGGGCGCAGGTCTGGCGCTCTGTTTAACACAGGCTTCCTGAGGAGGATGCTGTCAGCGGCGATGAAGCACAGTATGGACGATATCCAGCCACTTGTCAAAACTCTGATCTGCGAGTCCGAGTGCACCACCCTCAAGTCTTTGGTCCACGGCCCGTCAGCTCTAACCAACCAGGGTAAAAACCATGCCGCCGCTCTGTGTGTCTGCTGGCGTGACCAAGAAAAGCCCCTGTTGATAGTGTTGATTTTCCTCTGCAGTGGAGTGTGGCGTCGTCATTAAGACCTTACAGAGCCAAGACGAGTCGGGTCCCGCTGATCCGTCCGGTGAGTCCGCATCACTTTTTATAAACACTTTCATTCGCTCAAGCTCTCCCAGTTTGGGCCAGTTAGACTTCATGAACGTGACATCATCAAGGACGAGTTCAAAGTCGTTAAACGTGCGTTTGTCCCCGACAACGAAAGCCTGCAGAGTCAAACGGACGGAGTAAATAAATAGTGTGTGAACGTGAATTTAAACATTTGTGAAATGGATGAAAGAGTTGATCCCTCCCTGAAACGTCTGTTCACATCGTTAAAATCTTTAAATGTTTTATTTATGTTACTCGGCTGCAGGAAAGAGGAAGACCGGAGAGGATTCTGGGAATGTTGTGAAGAAGCTGAAGTCGGACGCGTCTCTGGAACATCCGCCTTTCTACTACAGCATCCACCGCCACAGCATCCGCGGGATGAACATGCCGAAGTGAGTGACCTCTGAACTCCTGTCCTCTCGTGTGTTGCTGCTTCATGATGGTTCATTCGTCTGATGTTTGACTCTGCTGGATGTTTTTGATCTGCAACAGTAACTTTGTTTGTGATGGATCTCGTTAGCACCCCGATGCACCTCATGTTCTTGATGCTTCTGTGCGTAGGTTGAACAAGTTTCTCCAGTACCTGACGGAGGCCGGCTTCAGGGTGAGTCGGACCCACTTTGACCCGACTGGGGTTCGAACAGACGCCAAGTTGGAGCAGTTTAAAGCCGTCCTCACCAAATACAGCGTCCCCACGTACACAAACGTCAACGCCTCCCAGAGCAGCGTGAACGCTGACGAAACCATATGAGAAACCGCAGTCAAGCCGGACTCACGCGCCTCGCCGTCAGAGAGGAAGACGTCAAAGATTTCTGTTTCTGTTTCCTGTTCATTGACTCCACCCCTGCTGGGTTTGTGAGGACTGTACTGACGTCTTCAACACACCGGCTGATTTCTTTTTGAGCTTTACATTTTTATTAAAAACCAAACGGGTTCGGCAGCTCAGACTTCCTATTTATTTTGTTCAACAGGCCTTTTGAAATGTAATAACACAAGTTTGCTGTTTTATTACGTGTCTTGTTTTAATAAAATGTTTCTCATGCATCTCTCTCATGGTGACGTCCTGTCAGTCGGTAGAGAAACTCTGGAACCTGCAGTTCTCCAGTTCAACCACTGGAGGTCAGAGCAAACTAACTGACGCGGGAGGAACTGTATGATTTATATTATAGTTAATATGTACATTTCATTAACATCATCAATGATAGTTGAATACGTCCGTCAGTCGAGTTCTAATTATATTTGTCAAGGATTATTTCAGGCTGCCGCACGTGTGTGTGCCTGTCGTAGCGTAGCATGTTTGATCTTCGATATACGTATATTAGATACATTTATTCTAATTACAGCTGCTTGTTTTTAAAAGTTAAATAATGTAAATCCATTGTTTTGTCAGGCTCAAACCTAAAGGAACCTAATGTGAGAGAGCACATGTGAGTCTTTAAAGAAGAATAAGTTTCATTAGAGAAGCTCAATAACCTGAGTTCATCAGTGTGAATGAGAGGGAGCTCAATCAATCAATCAACCAATCAATCAATCAATCAATCAATCAATCAGTTTCTTTATTCAGAAGATTCAACCATCCAGAGTTAAAACAAGACGAGACATCAGACATCCACATTCACTAGATATAAAAAGTGACGTGTTGGATGTTAGTGTTGGATGTCAGTGATGTGTTGGATGTCAGTGAAGTGCTGGATGCGAGTGTTGGATGCCATTGAAGTGTTGGATGTCAGTGTTGGATGTCAGTGTTGGATGTCCCTGGTGGATGTCAGGGATGTGTTGGATGTCAGTGATGTGCTGGATGTGTTGGATGTCAGTGATGTGCTGGATGTGCTGGATGTCAGTGATGTGTTGGATGTCAGTGATGTGTTGGATGTCCCTGGTGGATGTCAGTGATGTGTTGGATGTCAGTGATGTGTTGGATGTCAGCGCTGGATGTCAGTGTTGGATGTCAGTGATGTGTTGGATGTCAGTGATGTGTTGGATGTCAGCGCTGGATGTCAGTGTTGGATGTCAGTGATGTGTTGGATGTCAGTGTTGGATGTCAGTGATGGATGCTTCCAGATCATCAGGCGCCCTCGGTAGACAGAAAGTGAGCTAGCGTCACTGGATGACCTCAGAGGGGCGTGGCTCTCCTCCCTCCCTCCCTCCCTCCCTCCTCCCCAGCCGCAGCTGCAGATCGCGGTGACGGTACCTGAGGACGGAACCTCACCTGTGGATCGCGTCCCTCCGGCAGCACCATGGGGATCTCCGCGTCCAGTCTGCTGGATGAGACCAAGTCCAACTACATTCGAGGTAAAAACGTTTCCCGAACACCGAGGAAACTCGTTTGTGTTCGCGGGAACTTTTTCTTCACTGACTGTCGTTGCTCTGAAGCTAATTGTTAATGATAATTAGAGATCCGTGAATCGATCTCGGGGGAGCTGTTCGGTCCGGATTCATCCGCGTCCCGTTTTCAGTTGAAGCCTCTAATGCTGCGGAGGAAACATGTCGGGCTGATGTTCGTGTATCTGTCCACAAACTTCTTATTCTTGTGTCTTTAATTCGGCCTTGATGCTGCTTGTGTGTCTGCGCTCGGCTCAGGAGTCGGACCAGGTCCTTCCAGCTTTACTGGAAAAGTCCTGGAAATTTGAGAAGGTCCACAAAGTGCCGAGACCTGTTTCCTCTTTTGTGTACATGCTGCTGCTGCTGCTGGGTGTGTCCAGGGTTCATGTGTGTGGAGAGGACAAAAGAGTGTGTGAACGAGGCCGGGGGCAGGTACAGGTGATCAGGTGTGCACGCGGCCTGATGGAGGCTGTTGACACGATTCACTGCGACGTTTTTGACTTGTCAAAACTGAAGAAGAAAATAGGTCAATGAGTGAGTGTACAGAACCAGAGGGCCGGAAGTGTTTCACCTGAATGGAATGCAGCCATCAGTCGAGTTTTTCCTGCAAGATGCAGCTGTGAAAAAGATTGAACACAAGTGGAAACAGTCAGAGTTCAGACCTTCTGTTATTAACTGAAACCATCATGTGTGTCTGGCCTGTCGAAGTTTCAGGGATCTGCTGTTTGATACCACAGAAGCTCCACAGTTGATTCCACCGGATTGCAGGAAGAACCCGTTTCTAGTGTTTTCAAATGTTAACATTTAGATGTGCCGGGCGACTTTAACAAACACACGTCGTGGAAACATTTTCAAATTTCTCTCCCAAACCAGAAGAAGTTTTATCATGAAGGAAACTGTTGTAATTTCTCTGCTCATCTCACTTTGCTCTCAGTCTCCAACATTCATTTTTATTATCAGGAAGTAATCTCATCTCCTACATCTCTTCAGTGTCCACAAGTTATTTTGTCAGACACAAACAGTGAAGCTCTGCAGGGTGCAGCATGTCGACCAACATCTGATCGGTCGTAGCTCCTTCTTCACTGGCTGGAAGAACTCTGGAAACATTTGATGTCAGAGCAGCATGAGGTCTTCTCTAACATCTTTCATGTGCAGATGATTCACAGTTTGGTAACGTAAATGTTACTAACGTGGAGGTTTGGCTGTTCCCAGTCCAGGCGTCTGCTGCCAGTCTGCAGTTCGTCACGCTGCGTCACTATACAGCTGCCATGACACCATCGCTCAGATATTCAGAGGAGCTGGAGATCCCCCCCCCTTACATCATCCACAAAGAGAGGAAACTGCTGCTTAAACTCTCAGCTGGACTCCAACCTGCTGTTTCCTCCGACGGGCCGAACACAAAAGTTCACTGTTCACTATGTGAATAGCGAAGAGAAGTTCAGCAAGTCTTTGACTGTGAAAGCAAATGAAACGAACCTTGTTAAGACATTGGAGAGTTTGTACTCTTAATTCTGGTGTCATTAGAACTCTGCTGGAACTCTTTGGTTCATCTTCAGCTCTTTACCGTCTGATGTTTGCTGGTTTCATGTTTCTGACCCCGGCTGGATTTCATATGTGCATGCGGCCTGTTTATGTGTAAACTCGAACAATCCGGGCGTCGTTAGTAGAAACTCTGAGCCGGCCGTCAAGCTGTAGTCACCCAGGTATGAAGGTATGTGGGAGTGGAACCGGCTCTGCAGCTTGTGAGTAGACAGGTGAGGTTCTTGTTGACGCCTCTGTCACGGCTGCTCTGCTCAGTGGGTGACGGTCGTCGCAGCAACGTGACGGAGAGTTGTTGGAGTCACAAGGGCGTCTCTCCGTCTTGTTGCTGCAGAAAAGACATACATATGTTCTGCAGTGACTTTCACGAGTAGTTGTGTTTCACCTTCAGTTCATGTGTGTTCTCAGAACTGGAAATCAGTCGGCATCTCCTCTTCCTCCTCCTCCTCCTCCTCCTCCTCCTCCTCACACTCATTGTGTCTTTGTTCAACATTTTCCTGCTCTGCAGTGACTTGCTCGCCGTCGGCTGTTTCCTGTGACCTCACACGGTGGCTCTTCTCTGGAAGTCTTCTGACGTCATTTTTATCATGCAATCAGAATTAGTAGAAACTACTTCCGAGTGGACACGCAGGCTCTCATCCTGCGGAGACATTAAAACCTCCACAGTCTCTGCATACTTGCTCTTCTAGTCATGTGTGATTGTGAAAACACAGCAGACAAGTGATGACACGTCTTCACTGTCGGACCCTGCAGGGACGCCGCCGACACCACCTGTCCAGTTCTTCACCCTCTCAGTCATCACTGGATGTTCCACCTCCACACGCAGGATAAAGTCTTCTGATGTTCGGGAGGAACGCCGGCGTTTATTCTGACATCACGTTGACACCAGTGTTTGACAGCCTTATTATTTTGTTAGATATTGAGGTCACGTCCATATATGGTATGATAAGTAGATAATGTGCCGGACTCGGCCGAGGTTTGAATCTTCTGATGACCAAAAGATGACTCGCGTCTCCTGTTCAGCTGCTGCGTCACTCAGCGTGTCCTCAGACTTCATCGGTCAGCAGGTTTCCCGGTGAGACGCAGCCGTTTGTGTGCTTCGTCCTGGATGAGTCCACAGGTTTGTCATGCGACCTGTCAGCAGCCTAATCCAGCTGCTTTGAGGTAAAGCTGAGACTTAAACTGATTCAGATATTACTCCACCAGTTTGGAAGCTGCAGTCTGAAGACTTAAAACTGATGATTTGACCATAAAATCGTTCATCTTATCATTCTTCCACTTGTAAACAGACCGTTGGAGTCGCCCCCTGCTGGACTTTGGACTGAATGCAGCCTCACTTACAATCTAAACACGAGACCTCACAGAGACGCTAACACGGCTGCAAACTCGACGTACCTGTTCACACTGAATCTTTGAGCTTTAATAGTCTTCGTTCTGCCCCTGCAGGACCGTGACTGACAGCTCAGAGGTCAGAGGTCGTCTGAGGCAGGATGTCACCTGCTTCCTGTCACTCACTCCATTTGCATACAATATGAAACAAACTGCGTCTGTAGGTGTTTTACATGCCGACGTCACAGATATTCAAATATTCAAATGACCTCCGCCCTGCAGGGAAACCAGGAGACCTGCATCGTTATGATCCTTGTCCTCCAACCTGACTGCTCAGTGGAGGAGAAGGGATGTTTCACATCGTATGTTTGCTTCTCACTTCACTGCCTTGTGTTTATTCTATGACCAGTGGAAGAATATCAGCCTTCTCAGCTTCAGTGAAACATATAAGACTTTTCACTCAGATTGTGACGTTCATCTCGGACAGCCTGCTGGATTCAATTCTGATGCTCCTCCTGCTCAACGTGACCGAGTGTTTGGGACTGAAATCCTCTTCACATCTGTCGGGTCACATGCTCGACCACTGCTGGATGACATGCATCAGCATTTTGGGATGACAGCGGAAAACAGTCAGCAAAAAATCCTCCAAGTTTATCTAATCCTTCAAAGACGTCACCACAACAGAGACTTAATATTAATAATAACATTTCAAAATGAATAATAATTTATTAAAAACTCACCCTGTCGTCAAAGGCCTTGTTGTTTGTACAATGATCCCGTCAAGTCGGATGCTGAACACACTGAAACATCTCGGCTACACAACCTCTCACTTTCTTTCACCACGACCCTGAAAACAGCAACGTCACTGGCGGCGATGACGCCCACCAGTGACCATCAGCAACTAATGTTCTTGAAATACCGACAAGTTAAACTTTGAATGTGGTCGACGAGTGAAGGGCAGATGTTGCGATCCACTCAGAATGTTTGATGAGCTCAGTTATTGTGAGTCAAATATTCTACTGGAACAAGTTTAATAGTATAACCTGATAATAGAGCCCTTAATTATCCCCTTAAGTACACGAGTGACATCATTGCTCAGAAGTAGATTATTGACTTCACAGATAAACTTGTTGTCGCTCCTCCAGTCTTCAGCCCAGCAACACAGTGATGCCACAGCCTCTGTTTCCATGGTGACGTGGAGCGGCTTGTGTGGCCCCGTCAGCTTGACTGCGCATCATCCTGCCGTTACCTGGCGAGATAATGACAGAGAGAGATCAGGTCTGACGTTGCCGCTCAGCATCCAGCGAGCGGGAGAATAAACAGCGGCCGCGTGATCGGGCACGTTCATCCATTAAACGGAGGAAGTGTCATAACCTATAATAGTTTGTGGACGTGGAGCTTTTAAAGCTGAGTAAATACTCATTAAATGGATTCTTCCCCTCCTCTTTCTGGATGTGGTTTCAGCCGCGTGGAGAGAAAACAGAAAGCAAGAACAGCCGAATGATTCCAAGAAGTCTTTAGAGGTTTCGTCTGCTTGTTTCCGGAGCTTTGTTCACTTCTTCAGAACCTGAATCCTCCCGCGTCAGGATTCTGGCCCGGTTCATCAGCACGCTGGTGAAACCTGAGATGTCTGAGTGATCATGTGAATGTGCTGCCAACAGTCGAGGTTGACAAACCGCAGGAGGGACTGAAGCCGAGTGGCGGGACAGAGATCCACTGATTACATTAGACTCACGATCCAGAGCGACGCCGCCGAGCCGCCTCGCTGACCTCTTCACTGTATGATGTCATCATTGTGGCTGATGTGGTGATTGTGTGTTACGTCATCATTCTGTGTTGTGTGTGATGTCATCACTGTGTTGTGTGTGATGTCATCACTGTGTTGTGTGTGTGTGATGTCATCACTGTGTTGTGTGTGATGTCATCACTGTGTTGTGTGTGTGATGTCATCACTGTGTTGTGTGTGATGTCATCACTGTGACACCAAGCAGCAGATGAAAACATCCTGACTGTGTGAAGCAACGACCACGTGAATGTGACGAGTGTGTGTGTAAATATAGACTCAATGATATAATAAATATATTATATGATATATATAGTATGAGCATATGTGAACGTGCCAGGTGATATATATATATATATATAAATGTGAGAGATCATCTTCTCTGTCTGTGTGTCCCTGCAGGCCAGGCCGAGGCCGAGCTCAAGGACTTCAGTCCGTACTACAGGAAGCAGTTTTCTGTGGCCCGGTTCTCTCAGATGGAAGAAGACCTGGAGCAGCACAAGGAGAAGATCACACAGCTGCTCAAGGAGCGAGTAAGAACACACGTCCCACCTGAACCAGCTGGTCTCTTTGAGAGGGGTCACTTCTGGTCTGGCCTGGTCGGGTCTGGTCTGTTGAGATTAGGAAAAAACTGTTTTTTATCTGTCGTCATGGTTACAATAATAATCATGTTTTTAAAAACCGTCTCACCTCTAAATAGGAAGTGATCACATGATTAATCTAATCTCTGACCAGGTGTAGTTCAGACGGAGCTGAAGTCTGTCCGGTCTGTAACATCTGACACAGACGGATGTTAAGACCGACCGACTCAGCAGTCAGAACCAGGTCCAGCACAGACCCCTGGTCCCGGCTGTCAATCATCTAGAGCCGTTCACGCCGTCTTAACTGCCACTAAAAGCTCAGCTCACTGTGTGTTTGGATGTTGTTGTTCTCACCAGGAGGCTCCGGAGGATGGCGAGGTTCTGTACGAGGAGGGTGTGTCTTACTTTGACGACACCAGGAAGTGGAGGGAGAGGTACGTGGTGGTGAGAGCCAACTACTGCCTGGAGTGTCACGACAGCCTGGAGGTGAGCGGCGCCATGAAGCTTCAATTACGTGACATCATCCATCAGTCTTTATCAAACAAATTAACTCATCCTCATCCACTTCTACTACTTCTTCTTCTTCTTCTTCATCATCCCAGACTTTTGTTAAAGGAGGTCCTCCGTGCCACAAGCTGCTGCCCACAGGGGGCAGTGTTCTGACCACGGAGGAGTCGTACATGACCATGGTGGACAAGTGTTTCCCCGACGATACCAGTGAGTAAAAGACTTGATCGGACAATGTCTCACATCTTTACTTAAGTTAACGTCAGAAGTTTTTTATAGCTTCCGTCAACGATTTCTGTATTCACGGAGCATCGGATCCGTAGCAGCACCTTCTGTTCTCTGTTTCAGACGTGAAGGAGGACTTCGCTCCGCCCCTGGCAGGGATGCCGGGTCAGTTCCCCGTCTACCTGCGCCTGCCCTACAGGAGAGACTCGTACTTCTGCTTCCGCCAGCAGGCCAAGCAGGACGTCTTCCTGTCCATCCTGTCAGACTGCATCCGACACCAGAACCAAGGTATAACCGTCCACGTCCTCTTAGACATCCATCCGGTCTCAACTGTCGTGTGACCGTCATTATAATAAATATTGAAACAAAGTTGATCGTTAGAAATCGATCACGTTTCTGTTGATTATTGATGATTCGTTGGACAGTAACTGTTGCTGTGGCGGTACGATAGAACAACATGTCCCATCAATACAAACGACGGGATCAACGAGACGGTCCGCTGCTGAGCGTCCACGTTCAAACTACACACATCGAATCTTTCCAGCCTGCAGGGAATCCATGTGTAATGTTTGACAGTTGCCACGGCAACACACTCCCCTCCCAGCCCAGAGGAATATGACGGTTTTCGGCGTTGTTGTTGTTGCGTGCAGTCGAGCCGATGAATGTTTCTTCTCTATCAGACTTCCTGAAGAAGAAGACGTGTGAAGTTCAGGCGTTCCTCAAAGCTGTGCAGCTCTACAGGCAGGACAAAGACAAGTACGAAGCCTGGGACATGTTGATGGGCAGCGACGTCAGGGTACGACACACACAAGACAAGACAAGACAAGACAAGACAAGACAAGACAAGACAAGACAAGACAAGACAAGACAAGACAAGACAAGACAAGACAAGACAAGACAAGACAAGACACACCATACCTCCTCTGCTCCGTCCATATGAAGTCGATGCCCCTTCTCTCCGTCAGGTGATGGCCAACCTGGTGATGGAGCAGCTGCTGCCGTCTCTTGAAAAAGACATGCTGCCTCGCCTCAAAGCCAAGAAGACGGAGAGAAAGAGAGTTTGGTTTGCGGTGAGTCTCGTTTCATATGAGTTTGATCAAATGTTTAGCCCGTTTCAAGCCAGAGTTTCGTGTTCACACACACACAGACGGTGGAGGCGGCCTACATCCTGGTCCAGGAGCATCTGTTGGAGGGACTCTCTAAACTGAAGGAGGAGTGTCGTGTGTCAGTGCGGCAGCAGGAGGTGCTGATCCACTCTGACATGGACCAGATCTTCGACTCCAGACGGCAGCTGGAGGAAAAAGTCAGAGGTGACTTTCTTTGCTGTTCAGAGGCTGAGTGATGATCCGCTGCAGGTTAAGCAGTGAAACCTTCTGCTCAGACTACGAGTTCAGAGTAGAACATGAACAACAAGGAAGCAGACCAGACGTCTGTTGAACTCGTCCACATTAGAAGCAGCAGAGAATCCTCCTCTCTGAATCTGTTGATGGCCCGCCTCTGGATGTTGTTATATGGATGCTGTTGTTGATAAGCAGACTGTTGCTGCTACGATTTGTACTGATTTTCTTTTTCTGAATTCTTCCTCCCCGTCAGGCTGCAGGAACGTTCAGGTCATCTGACCGTAATGTTTGTTTGTTGCAGCTAAAGTGTCAGTGGCAGCGGAGAAGTTGTGCTCGGAGAGCGTCCAGCCGTACCTCGGCTCCATCCTGGACGAGCTGATGGAGCCGGTCAGCTCCGGTTTCCAGGAGGGACGCACGCTGAGTGAGAACATGATGGACCAGGTGTGTCAGGACGTCCAGCTGGGAGGAGCTAACGAGCAGCTGAAGCAGGTTTGTTCAGATTTATCATCTTTGAGCTTATCGAAGAGAAAACTAGGAGAAGTAAGAAGATCAGCAAATATCACACGGACCTTCATGGATTCATGTTTGGAATCCCAACATGTGAAGGTGTCGGTGGTTGACCTTTCCAAACTGTGAGCTCAGTGTGTCTGCCAGTGATCAGCTGTGTACTTCATTTGAACCGAGGCGGTCTGATGCTGCGATGGCGAGGGTTGAACCGGACTACTCCTGCTGAAGCATCACCCAGAAATTGTCATAAACAAAATGAACTTTGTTAAAAAAAGCAAAACAAAAACTGAAAGGGTCAAATGTACACATCACCATGGATATGCTGCTACCTGCCATGGTAGTAGCTCGTCAATCAGCAGGTAGCCCCGCCCTAAATCGTCCTCTGCTTGAATCTAAACTGAAGTAACTCACTGAATGAACGTCCTGCAGCGTTGAAGAAGACGTGAAACTGCCAGAGACATCAAGTCATTAATGTTACTGACCTGTTAAATCAAAAGAGAAGAAGAATCACAAACTTCCTTACAATCTGACCCCCCTGCTGGACGTCAGGCAGAATGCAGATGTGAGGCTTCACACACATTATAACTCGTCGCCGCCCTCCCTGGTGGAAAGTCTTCTTTGATTTTTCTTTTCAAAATAATCACTTCTTTTAAGTATGTATGTGTTTTAAAATGCAAAATAACGTGTAATATATGAAATGTAAATCATTATGTTTGGGGGAAAATTAGCTTCCTGTTTGTCCTCTCTCTCAATATGTTTTCTGGGGCGATAGAAACATCGCCCAGTCAGTGCAGCAGCGCAGCCAATCACTGACACAAGATATGCACGTGGCAACATAAATGATCCAATCAGCGTCCTCGAATCGGATGCTTAAAGGGCGATTAATATATCGCTTGAAGCAGAGTGATTTCCTACATTTCCCAGAATGCCTTTTGATAACCAGTTCCCCTAACCCCATTTTCTTTGTATATATTGTAGTTGACCTTAGCATCAGTCATCCAGCATTAAGTTTGTGCAATATGCTTTTTTAGTTTTTGTGTAAGAATGCCTCAAGTTTTTAATATTGGCATTAAATAATTACAGAGCGCTGGTATCCTGTAGTTTGTGCTCCATTGTAATGTTATGGTTACTGAGACTGACTGAATATGGCACAGCCCCACCTACAATATTTTTCACCAGCCGCCACTGTAACTCGTGTACCATGTTTGGCATCAGGTTCCATCTGTAATCTATAATTCAATCTTCAATAAGAGACGATCAACTTCTCTTCCTCCTTTGATGCTGTTCACTGATTTTAGCCACAGTAACTATTGTAAGCGTCTGGTCTCCGTCAGGTGCTGGCCAACATGGCGAGGCCCAACCTGCTGAGCTGCTACCAGAAGATCAGCTCTCTGCAGGAGAAGCTGCGACACCTGCAGGTCCGGTTTGGTTTCTCAAACATCTGGGGGGTGATCCACAGCGCTCAGATCGACCTGCAGCAGGTACGAACCCTCATTCCATCTCACCCATTGACTGTATGATTAATTTCATGTTTGCTCGCTGGGATTTAAATTGCGTCATCTGATCTCGATGTTCAGCTGATGGAGAATTCAGCTTTCACCTTCGAGCAGCTGCTCCACAAGGCCGTGCAGGACAACCCCGACAACGCCGGCGCCGCCATAGAAAAGGCCAAACACAGAGTGCTCAAGGTCAGAACATCACGAATGAATTCTGAGTTAATCAACTATTGAAAGACCTCGAGTTGTTTGAAGGTTATTATTGAAGTTTTAATAAAGTCCTGCCAGAGTCTTCGTTAAAGTCCACCTGCTGTGTCTTCTCGTTAATCTGGTGATGAACGATATCGCAATAAAACACAGGTTGTTAAAAACACTCCATGTCCTGCAGCAATACGACTACGACAGCAGCACTGTGAGGAAGAGGACGTTCCAGGAGGCTCTGGTGTCCATCACTCTGCCCTTCATCAAGAAGAACCTAGCAGACACCTGCAAACCTGTGAGTCACACACACCAGAAACATTTATGCCCGTCTGCTCCTCAAGGTGCTGTCAGAAACGCCGCCGCCACATAGAAAGAGCGGCAGACGTATGAAATGGGACTTAACTGTTTCGGCGTCTTCAGCGTGAAGCTCGGTTGATTCTCAAGGCTCTCATAGTGTGTTTACTGTTTTGGTTGACTCTCCAGGCTCTCATGCTGTGGTTACTGTGTCTCTGTAGGAGCTTCAGGGTCTTGAACAGTCCGTCTACGCCGACCACTCAAACTTCATCCATGTGGAGAATGTTTACGAGAGCGTCCTCCTTCAAACTCTGGACAAGGAGGTCACCAAAGGTACAGAAACGCTGACGGGTTCTACTTACGATGATGAATCAGATGCACGCACTTCCTCTAATCTGCTTGTCCTCATCCTGCAGTGGTGAAGGAGGCGGCGAGCTTGAAGAAGTATAACCTCTTTACTGACAGCAAAGACGTGGTGAACGTGTCAAGTCGCTCCAGCCTGTCCTCTCCCCCTGTGTCCAGCCCGGGCAGCCCCGAGACAGCCCTAGCCCTCCACATTGACCACTCCTCTGAGGCGCAGCCGACGCCTCCTCTCGTGGTCAACAGGTTACCGTCCTGCCCCAAGACGGAAGAGAAGGAAGAGTGTGTGCTGCAGACGGAAACCACGGCAGACGTAACAGTTATAGAGACACCTCTGGGAGAGGTGGAGCAAAGAGTCGCCACGTCGAGTGTCGCCGTCAGTCAGGAGCTGACGTCGCCAGAACCCAAAGCGAAAGATGTCGTCCAGGCTGAGCAGACAGAGGAAGCAGATTTGACCGCTCAGAGTGAGACGCAGGAAGTTAACGGAGTAGCAGAAGAGATTCAGGCAACTCCTGAGCCAAAGAACACAGCCATCACTGCGTCACAAACTCCTGCTGACGTAGAAACTATGAAGTCAGAAGCTGAAGAGGAGGCGTCTCCCGATGAAGCACCAAATCCAAGTCACGATCCTGAGCCAGTAATCACGTCAGCAGAAGGTCCTGGTGGTGAGATGGTGGGGGAACCAGTAACCACGTCACTAGAAGGTCCTGGTGGCAAGACACCAGACAAACCAGTAACCACGTCAGCAGAAGGTCCTAGTTGCGAACAGGTGGTGGAACCAGTAACCACGTCAGCAGAAGGTCCTGGTGCCGAGATGGTAGGTGAACCAGTAACCATGTCAGCAGAAGGTCCTGGTGGCGAGATCACGGGGGAAACAGTAACCACGTCGGCAGAAGGTCCTGGTGGCGAGATGGTGGTAGAACCAGTAACCATGTCAGCAGAAGGTCCTGGTGGCGAGATCACGGGGGAAACAGTAACCACGTCGGCAGAAGGTCCTGGTGGCGAGATGGTGGTAGAACCAGTAACCATGTCAGCAGAAGGTCCTGGTGGCGAGATCACGGGGGAAACAGTAACCACGTCGGCAGAAGGTCCTGGTGGCGAGACTTGGTGCGAGCTCTCAGACCAGGTCGCGGCTCCCTCTGGTGGTGAAGCTTCTGCACTCACAGTCGGAGGCGAGTCACCTTCCTCACATGTCGAGTCCCTGGACAACGAACAGGAAGTAAACAGCAGCAGATCCCCTGCAAGCTCAGACGATGACAACAGAACCTCATTAGACAAGCCATCACCTCAGGCCACCACAGAACCTGAGAGCGGCGTTGTTGTTGCCGGCGGGGACATTGAAGCAGGTGCCGGTTTGGAAGAGGCAAACACGACGACAGGCCATGAAGCGTCGCCGCTAGACTGCATCAAGGAGATCCGTGAGCTGGTGGTCGAGGTGATCGAGGTGGAGGAGCTGGTGCAGCATTACCCCGACACGCTCCTGGTGGAGGAGTGACACAAGCAAGAAGACGAACAAAATAATCACAGATGATGTCCTGCGGTCCGGCTGCACCCTGAAAGATCCGCTGCCTCAAACGGTCGAACAGACTCGTGAACATTTGATGAATGAAATGATTATTTATACTAACCAGATGAACTTCATGGGAATCTTCTGACCTCAAACATTTTTCAGTTTCAACGGAAACATTTCTGCTTTCACGACATGAAGAATCCATTTTAAATTAGTTCAGATCAAACAAACACCAGAGCACGTGCTGAGCTGAACTACTTCCTGTCTGCATGCTACGCTACGCTAACTCCAGAGCGATCATCTGTATGAAATGCTCCTTTAACGCAAGAGGGCACGTCGTCGTCTTCGTCTTTTTCACTTGGACCACAAACTGGATTCCAGATGTTCCCACTGAAACAAGTTTGATGTCTTTGTGTCTCGCTGAAGGATTTTTAAACCAAAGGAAGTTAAAGTGCCTTTACGTCACTCAACGTGCCTCACCATGAAGGAAGCACTCTGTGGACGCCGTCGCCATAGAGACGGGTCCAGTTCCATACCTGTTACCGTACCGGGGAGAAAATATGACTAACTGTTGAAATACTGAATGTTTAATGGAGATATGAATAAAATAAAGAGTATAAACTAGTTTGACAACGAGTTTCCTTACATTTATTTATTTGACGCAAATGTGTTTCACAAGTCGGCAACACGTCGAACTCACGAAACAGAAGAAAACAGATTAACACATTTCTTAAATACAGCAGATACAGACGTGTTGATCCAGTGGAAACATCAAACTGCACCGACTTCAGAGGCTCCATCAGGACGTCTCAGAGAGGCGGAGGTTCATCTGCAACAAACAAACAGGAGGTCATCAAATGAAGAAGAGAAGCAACTCCTGAATCTGGTCACATTCAGGTGAACTGTTGTACCGGGAGGAGGCGGTGTAGTTGTAGAAGAACTGCTCGTCGGGTCGGAAGCCGTACGCGCTGACGGGTCGATCACCTGGACTCTGAGTCGACGAGACAAACGGATCTGAAACGCTGAGAGAAGACAAACATGTAAACAAACAACACGTGACATCCTTAAATACTTCAGCAAACATTCGATATTCTGTAACTTTGCATCATCAGTTTGTCTCCTTCCTGCTCCGCCTGACAAACATCCAACACCAACAGAACCGAGTGTCGGGCCTCGCTGTTGCTCTCCATGAGAGGAAGAAGAGAGGAGGAGGAAGAGACCAGGGAACCTGTCCTCTCCACTAGGTGGAGCTCTAACACCGGCCATGCCCCCCCCAGAGCCGGACCCCCAGCCATAGTATAGATGAAGTAAGAAAGCAAGAGGACCTGATGTTCTTCCCTCTGATGCTCGCAGCTGTTGGACGTTACAAGCGTCTGATGGCTGCGGGCGTCAACAGACGAGTCATCAAGACAGGAGAAGATGTCAAAACACAACGGAGTGACGAGGCGGGGGGACGAGGGCGGGGGGGACGAGGGCGGGCTGACGGAGACGGGCTGACGAGGGCAGGGTGACGAGGGCGGGGGGACGTACTGGGCGAGCCTGAAGAGAGAAGGAGGGGGACGTCAGGTCGGAGCAGATGATGGAGAAACTGATGGATGACGTCACATCTCACATCTTTCTTCTGGACGCGAGTTTAAAATACGACTTGTTTGTTTTCCCCCTGTGAACGACTGCCGAGTTGTTTTTAGCCAAATCACTTCCAGAGGTCAGTTACACAGCGAGCTGCACCCCCCCCCCCAAACAACGCCACGATCATCGCCCCTCCTCTGACCCCCACCATCATCATCCCCCCCCCCC
>CAAKHC010005615.1:0-14960 GCA_901007825.1 Macroramphosus scolopax | reverse complement strand
TAAATTAGCAGTCAGAATGTTCTCATTAACCGAGAAATAGTTATAGCCTGTTTCAGCACGATGGGCTGGCGAGGGAAATGAAGGAATGAATTACATCGTGCAGCGTGTGTGTGTGTGTGTGTGTGTGTGTGTGTGTGTGTGTCAGTCCAAGACTATTATCTGTTCACGACTTTTAGATTATTTGACTCTTGAGTTCAGTGTTTTTCCTGATGTATCGTCGTGTGTGTCCGACCCTGTTTAGTTACTTCCTGCAGCTTCATCTGTTCAGTGAGTTTCCCTCTGTGTGTGTGTGTGTGTGTGTGTGTGTGTGTGTGTGTGTGTGTGTGTGTGTCTATCGGATGTGGTCCATGAGAGACTAGCAGTGATCAGTGAGCCGGCATGGTTGGTTAATAAAACGTTAAATCGATAAAAGTCGTTACGTGTCCGAACATTAGGAGGAACCGACGGTTCCGTTCAATCCATCCGGTCTGGACTCACCTCTCTCCCCGGAGCTCCGGACCAGTACTCCCCGCCTCGGTGGCTTCCTGACCCGGGGGAAGGGTAGCTCCTGCGCGGCGGCGAGCGCCGGTAGTCCGGTTGTCCGTGGTAGCTGGCTTGGTACGGAGGTCTGGGCCGTTTTCTGTCGTCTCTGTGACCCGTTGCCGGGTAAGGCCTCGTTGGTGGCGGACCTCGGCCTTCGAAAGGCAACGGGTAGCCTCCCCTCGGCGGAGGCCGACCACGGTACATCTCCTCCCGCAGAGACTGTCGGTCTTCCCGCGGAGGAGCAGTTGAAGGGTCCAGCGGTTCAGTTTCTGCACAAACTTCTTCTAATATTTGATGGCAACTGAGTTTAGTTCTCAGACCAGCTTCTTCAGACACACAGACCCTCCTCTTCTTCTTCTCCGACACCAACAAACACACTGAATTGGGTGCTGCCCCCTGCAGGAACAACATGGAAACAGCAGCCCACTGAACACGTTTATTATGTTTTTCAGAATCAGAATCGTGTTTATTGCCAAATAAAGTTGACACAGAACGAGTAATGTGTCTTAGTACATCAACATGAAGACAGGAGGAGCGTGATTAAAGAGCGTCTCCTCACGTTTTCATGATAACTGGACAAATTACATCTTCTAATAAAGATCACGTGATGTGACTGAAAGCTACATCTGCACTTATTAAACGTCTTTTATACTTCCATTTGTATTATTAAATGTATATTAATACAACCCGAATGAAACTGTCTTAAGAATCTTTTCACAAACATTTACAGTTTTTGCCATGAAAAAACACAAACTGAATTCAGATTTCAGTTCAGTTTCTTACTTCTTACAATTAAATTTACAACTAAACTCTCGTTTCTGAGAAATTCAGGATAAATTTCCTTCGGCGTGATTTTGGTTCAATATAATGATGATCTGACTCCGCCCCCTGCTGGACGTCACGACCCAACAACAGTCTTATGTGTCGAATTAAACTTCATGATGCAAACAAACTGACAGATTGTTTCACTTCAGAACATTCATGAAGTTCAACATGTTAATAGTAAGAAAAACAGACGGAAAAAGGTTTTAATTGAAAATTGGATGGAGCACAAAGTGACTTAAGTCCAGTTGATGATAGAAAGCATCATCTACATTTATAGACGTCTAGAATCAAAGAACTCGTGTTCAAGGCCACAAACATCCTCAAGAGTATTGTCGGACTCCAGATGGGAAGGAAACTCTGACCTGGTATGACTCATTCTGTTTAAGTGGCGAGGAGTTGTTCACATATTTTATATGAATGAACATTTACCATGTTCATCTCAACCGGCGTCCTCCGTGTGAGCGGACCACCTCTTCCCTCCTAATAATCCTCATTACACACAAACATCACGAACCGGTTTGGTTAGTCTTTCTTTCAATTTCTGACAGATTGGAACAACCTCATTAAATCAGGTTGGAGACGTCTTTACGTCTCATTAACAATACTTTTATCTGCCTATTGTCTTATATCAATCTTACTATTACTGTTAGTCAGTAAACCTTAATGATATATCTATAACTATATAAATATATACAGTATACCAGATATATTGAGTTTGATTCTGCCTCCCTGTGTGAACCACTTCGTTACGAAGGCTTTGAAAAGTGATTTCTGAACATTCCAGATGTTTTGCAGTTTTACCAGTTTGCAGTTTTAGTTTCAGTGTACCTGTAGGACCTCGTGAGACGGACTGTTACACTGTTAAAGATAAAGACTTGAACACAGAGCTTCTAGAAATGAGATCTCTAAGGTCCGGACCTGCCAAGTCCTCGAGTCCTGAGCTCTATCATGGCTGGAACCTGCAGTGAGAGCAAACACTCACCTGGTCAGCTCCAACAGGAACAACACAGCCGGAACACGCGAGCGGAGAGTAAAGTCACCAAAAGTAGAGCCGAGTGATGCGATGGCGTCTCTCAGTACCTACCAAGTACCAAGAAGTGAAGTATGAAGAACGCTACAGAACCGTTTTCTCTCTCTAACTGCATCATTGCTCTCTCCCTCCCTCTGTCTCACTCTCTGTAAACACCCTGATGTATTTTACTTATTGCATCATTTCTCTCTCTCCTGCGAGGTCACCATAGTGACGAGGAGGTCGCATGATGGAAGTGCCACTCAACACCTCCTGCTTACATGTTTAAATACTGTGTCCTTGTGTACATTGTGTTGTTGTTGTTGGTCTGCTGGTCTGCCCGTCCTGGGGAGGGATCCTCCTCTGAGAGGTTGTCACCCTCCTCTGAGGCTCATCCTGAGTTTTATCCCACCATGTTTCCAGCTACAGTTTTTTTGGGGGAGTTGCTCCTCACTTGGATCGAGGGTCTGGGGACAGAGGGTGTCGTACCGTACAGATTGTAAAGCCCATGGAGGCAGTCTGGATGTGATGTTGGGCTCTACAGACGGAATGACCCAATCGCCCAACACGGAACAGAAGAACATTAGCATGATTGATAAGACACAGAAGTATTAAAACTCATGTTTATTTCCATCACATTTACCTGCAACAACAGAAACAGTCAACATTCATTTAGTACAGTGATTCTTCATCTTCTAGGAAAGTGAAGTACAACAGCTCCTATTTGATTTATTTGTAAGTTAGAAACTTGGTCTGCTAGTTATTTGGATCAAAACAACGGTCAGACAAGAGAAAACAAAAGTTAACTTTCCTCAGGAGACTTGTTCACCTCCATCTCCCACTTCTCCAGAAAATCCTGCAGGTTCAGGTTGAACATGTCGATTCCTTTTGGGGACAGATGGACTCCGTCGGCCCGGTACAGGCCCGTGTTTGTGCCACAGCGGATGTTGTCATGGGTCAGTGAGGTGCCTCCCAGCTCTGAGATGATGTTGTGGATTCTACGATTCACTGTGGTTCGAACCAGATCAACTTCGTGGCTGTCGGCAGAGTGGCGCCACGCCCTCCGCGGAAGAATGTTGGACCAAACGAGGACACAGTGCGGGAAGATGCTCCTCATGGAGGTCAAGTCCTTCTTGACGGAGGCCAGCAGGTCAGTGGGGCTGTCGGTGCTCAGGTCATTGCCGCCCAGGTGCATGATGAGGACGTCTGGGTTGGGCCAGGTGACCTTGAGCTGGTGGAGCTGGGGCAGCAGCTGAGGCCACGTCATGCCCTGGATGCCCTTCCACCAGACGGCCACCTTGCTGGGGTCCATGCCCAGCTGCATACCTACCTCCGGAGATTTGGCGCGCGACTCCGCCCAGTACACCAACGAATGACCACAAATCCAAACGTTCTTGGGCTCGCTGCTGAGTGGCTTACCTAGAAATTTGAACAGGATTCATTTGTGAGCAACAAAGCCTGAATCTTTTGACGTCTGCAGCTACGACAACCCGTCAGTCCTCCGGCAGGCTTCACAAAGATCCGTCTGTAGACCGACTCTTTGACTAGATACAAAGATGTGTCAGACGAGTGTTATGTGAAACTGTGAGGGGTAAACTGGGCTCCATCTCCTCCATCTTTGTTGGTTATGTAATGTAACCCCCAATTCTGTGAGTATAGACACAAAGTGATGAGGTGGTCTGGAATCTCAGAGCAACAAACCAAAGTAGGTCATCTGTGTTCATGACGTCAAAGGTTCTGTTCTGTGTTTACTGAACACTCGATGTGGAACTACTGAGTCTGTTAACAGGAGCAGTCAGATGGAAATACGATCTGATTCATTTAACAGGAAGAACGACAAGAACTATAAACGATGTTTCTTCTGACATCCAGCAGGTGAACTTAGTGTGACTGATGCAGAAGTTTATCACAGTGAACATCATTGCTCTACTTACAATGACGAGGTGAGTTGTCTTATTGGACATCAGACAGACAGTGATATCTAATATTTAATATGAAGCCCTCATGATGTTGGAATCTCACCAGACTGAAGGTTTGGATCGTTGTGAGACGGCCGCAGGACTGTTCAGACTACAACCGCATACTTTCACATTCTGCTGCATCATGTTTGTGGACTTGCTGCTCCGCTAACTGCTGCATGTTAAAGGTCATTAGCTCTGTAAGCTGACAAACAGATCATATTAGTCTAGCTATTGACTGAAGTATTTACAAGCTGCGGTGGAAACACTCGACTTTACAAAGTAAAACAAGATGTCAGAGGAAGTCTATGTCAATATCTCAGAACGTGTTTGGGTTTGTTGTTTTAAGGCTGTTGAACCAAATAATAGAATTAAAGATCAAACCATCACCTACCTTAATGAAATGAACATTTGTCATTTACATTGTGAGTCACCCCAGCTGTGTTAGCGACAGTTCAACATGACAACAATAGATATAAAGTGTATTTCTATTGTCTCCCTAGCTACCAGCAGAGTAACAGCGGCTGCATGTGGAAACATAACGTACGTCATCAAACACACTCATCATCAATGACTTCATTAGTTCTTAGCGTTCACTTTGAACAGAAAAGGGAAATGGAATTCAGCATCAAGTGAAAGCTAACCAAATGTATTTTTAAGTTCTTCTCACGTTGGTTTGAACTCAACAGAAGGTGTGAGAAGAAACCATTAAATCATTTAACATAGAAACATCTCAGATCTACAAACTGTCACTTGAACTTCATGAACACATTGTTTCTCCGTCTGAACTCTGTTTCTACTTCATTAATGACGGTTCATTCCGTTTGTGTTGTCGGGATCGAACATCTCTGAATCTCACTGAGGGTCACTCAAGGTCACAACATGAGGACGGAAGTCACCTCAGACTCTAAAGACAAAGACGAGACTCGTTTGTGTTCTTAAACATTTGTTAGAATTTATCGAGTGAACCTGTCGGCATCTGAACTTCACACTGACACAGGATCCTACGATACCTCGTCCCAAAGTCGTCTATCGACTGAACCCTGACTAACGTCAGACGAGTGAAGTTTGACTGCGACTAAACTTCCAGATATTTACTTCTGTTGTGTATCAGATGGAACCGAACAGTAAACATTTGAATGTTATCCTCCCTTGTAAGTCGCTTTGGATAAAAGTGTCTACTAAATGACTAAATGTAAATGTAAAGTATTTTACATTACAGGACACAGGCCTTTGCTCCGTCGCAGAAGTAAGCAGAACTGCCGCTGGTGATGGATGAAGAAGTGAAAGACTTCAGGTGGGAACACATCCCGTCTGAGAGAATACTTTTATATCTTCATGGCTAAAACCAAAATAATAGAAACAAGCTCTTCCTGTTAGCTTCCTGAGCTAACGTTAGCTTCAAACTATTTCAGAACCTAAAGAAGACAGTTCTTACCTCTTGGACTGAGCATTCGCTTAACATTCATTCGTCACGTCTACCCAGAAGCTTCCGCACACAGAGTCTCCGGAGGCCAGAAACACACCTGAACTGGAAGTTAGGTGACTACAACACTGCTTATACACGCGCTATTAGTCATGACTCGCCGTTGTTAATCTGCCGCTTCCGTCACTTCAACACGCTGGAGGCAGAGCATTCAGAGCGTCACCGTTCAGCTAGCTAAAGAGGCAGCTAGCTCAGTACGGAACAAAGATTAGCTGATAGCTGGACACTGACACGATGCTATCAAATGTACTTGATAATGTTGTGACACTTGTTGTAGCTGTGTCAGGAAATTAAAGTTTCATAAGGTTAATTCTTCTCCGTTAGCAATCCAAATACTTCCTGTAAGTTATAGCCAGGTGCTAGTAGCAGACTACGTTAGCTTAGCTTGCAGCTACTTCATGGTCACAAAGATCGAAACAAAAACTTCCCCTCATTTCAGAACCTTGTTTCATTCTTATGTCCTGGTTTGCTTTTATCCCTTCAGAAGTGGAGACAGTTAGAAGAGCGAGGAGCCGCCGCCGCCGCCACCCTGACATCAACAAGATATCAAGTACTTGCGCCCTGTAATTAGCAAATGTTACATAGACTGAATGATTGCTATAAATGTATGAGGAAAACTTCATGTCGGTTTGAGTAACAGTAGCTTCTATTACACGCTGCTAGGCTAGGCTCAGTGACACAAACAGAAGCCAACTTTACTTACCCTGAACAGGTTAGCTAGCAAACACTTACCACACGTAAAGGACGTGAAATGTCCTTTAAATCGGCGTCTGAGGATTTGACTTGCTAACGGTAAACAGGCTCAGAAAAGGCTTTCGTGAACATGGCTGACATCCCTGAAACTATGTTACAGGGTTAAACCCGAAACTAAGCCTGGAAACCGACATTGGACGCATTGTAATAAGCAACACAACAGGAAGTAAAACAGGTCAAAGATAAATGATCCCAACAACTGAATTGAGGCCGACAGAATTTACTTGTCCTAGCTCACGTAAGCTTACAAACGTCTGTTACACCAGCTGCTAACGAGACTAAGATGCTAACGGGACTAAGATGCTAACGAGCCTAAGGTGCTAACGAGCCTAAGGTGCTAACGAGCCTAAGGTGCTAACGAGCCTAAGGTGCTAATGAGCCTAAGGTGCTAATGAGCCTAAGGTGCTAACATTTACATCCACAACGTTCTGACCTAGTTAAGCCATGTCTTTGAAAGCCCTTCGGACCGGACGGACCAAATGAGAGCTGGACCAGAACATTCAGGACTAGAATTCAGTGGGGTTCCCTCCTGGACGTCCAAGCTCTGGGTTTTAATACCAGTATGTCAAAAGTTTGATATCTGCGTTTTACTGTCCTTGTAAACATGAGCAATATAAACTAACGTGCGTTCACTCAGTGGTCACACAAGTTAACCTCATCAGCGTTAGACACAGAGTAGCCATGTTGAAGGCTATGGCTACGGCTACAGCCTATATAAATGATTTCTTTAGCTATGACCACAACTGAACTTGGATGAAACCATAATGAAAACTAGCTGTGACAATGTGTCATCAGTAATATTGTTTATGCGCTCTGACCGCCACATCGACGGGTCTGGGTCTGTCGTCTGGGTCAGTTTGCATGTTTGGTACCCGTAGACCCAGTTCAGGACGGAGTGGGGCGTCTTTATCCTAACACACCTTTAAGGATATGATATCAAACGTAGACGAAGCAGAAGCAGCTTCGGTTCGAGTCAGTTATAGTGATTATGCAGCTTCACATTCTGTGACAGGAAACATCGTCTCGGTCTGCTGAGCGCCATCCTCCTAAAGGCTCTGTGATCGGCGTGTTCACATTGCTGGTGTTGGTGACAAAATGTCTTACTAAACTTGTTTGACCCTCATATGAAGCAGGACTGCAATTATCTTTTTATTTCCAGAAATCAAGACACTGGAGTTTCTAATCATCTTTAAGAACATCAATGAGACCAGAGGAGGTTCCTACTTGATGGACCACTGAGTGATTAACTAACTACCTTGTATCCAACCTCATCTTTCGTCCTTATAAATTTGTGTTCGGACTTAATTCAAACAAAGTTCAAGAATATTTCACTTGAGAACTTGAAGAATCATAGAAATATATAAAATATTTATTAAGGGAGCCATCAAAAGTCCACAAGTCTAATGAGCCAGAGTACCCAGCGCTCCACCTCCTGACGACATCCTCCTCTGGACTAGAACGGGTTCTTTCCAACTACACAGCATTAAAGAGGGAAATCATGTTCTGTTGTGAAGATGGTTTGCAGTTGGCTGCTTTTGTTCATGGCTGGGACAAACAACTGGACCTCTCTATCGCCCTGCGGGACAGACGACCTTAGTAGCTTCACAATTCACTAACTGCGGCTTCGTAACCCTGAAGTTGGATCAGTGGCTCCTTGTCAAGCATCTGTTGCTACAACAGATCCACAGTGAATGACACCACCTGTTGGTGTTATTGGAAATTTACAACGGCTGCGAAACAAATCTAAACATCTAGCAAAGCCTTTTCCACGACTTCTTCTGTGAACTTCCATCTACAACACAAGTTCAAAAAGAACCATGATGAGCCACCTGTGTGATGGAGCTACAATGAGATATCATGAGAGACATTGTTCAGAAGTTGTCAGATTCTGCTTTAAAACTGCATCTTAATGAAGTGAGAACGTAGCTGGGCACCAGCCTGGTCTCCAACACAGGGCAGGTAGAGTCTCTACCACCTCCTCAGAGGTTCTGGCCCAGAACTGTGGCCGATCCAGTTTGTCTGGACGTCTCACCAGAGCCTGGCTGTCTGAGAAAGAGAAATCTATTTAAACTGTTAACACTTTAACTTTCATTTTTACCCCTGCAGGTAAAATAAATGTCATGCGACTGTAAAATCTTAAAACATGTATCGATGGTTTCAGGAACCAGCCTGTTGAGGATTTAACATTACTCACTACTAGTCACAAATCCTTGGAATCCAAAGACTGCTCGGTAAGTGAAAAAACAATTGATGGTTTGATACCTGACGACAGCCCTGTGACATCCTTTTTCTTCTCCCATGGTTTCCTGCGTGCTTGCTTCTCCTTCAACTGCTCCCTCTTCTCCAAAATCCTCTGGTTATACAGATCCAGCTGCACCAGAAACACAAATCAATCGTCAACACTTAGACACCTGGTGGACCTTCTACACGGTGTACTTCTGACTTTGTCTTTATTAGCTGTAAATACACACTTGTCAGGAACTGTAAGTAGTAGGAACTAGTTTCCAGTATTACAAACTAGTCTATTACTTGTTTACATTTTCTTTACACAAGGAGCAGATTTCCCACTGCTGATTATACCTTCTCCTTCTGCTTGGTCTTGATGTCGTCGTCTGCCTCTCCTGAGGTCTGAGGACTGGAGGCTGACGGGGACTCCGAGGGTAAACTGAACTGGACTGATTTGACCAGTTTGGTGGCTGGCTGAGCAGCCAGAGATTTCACAGTCTCTATGACCTTAAGGCATCTGGCCACTGTTGTAGAGATGGTCAACTGGTCAGGTTTTGAAGAACTCAAGGCCGTTGTTGACGATGGCGCTGTTACCATGGAGGTGGGTAAAGGTGGTGGAGGACTTGAGGAGCCAGTGTGAGGAGCTGCAGGAGGCTGGCCACTAAAACTAAAGCTTGCATCACTAGAGGGTGGAATAAAAGGAGGTTGTCCAGGAGGTCGACGGGGTGGAGGTCCAGGAGGAGGTCCAGGAGGAGGTCCAGGACGCCGTAGAGGAAGTCTCGGGGGAGGTCCTGGTAGGGCTCCAAATCTCTGGGGTGTCTGACCAGGTACAGGTGGAGCTTCAGGGCACACATTGGAGGTTGTGGGGCTATGTGATGGAGAAATCTGGGCAGTGACTCCTAGGGGCCAGTTGACCGGTGGGGAAGGATGTTGGTAATGTACAGGTGGGGGCCCGGGAGGAGGTTTGGGAGGAGGAGGGCTGGACGACTTGCTACCCATCGTCTTTGTCAGACTCTGCAGCTCTTCAGCCATTTTCAGTTTCTTCAACTCCTGTTGATCAAGGAATGCTTCATACTCTGACCCAACTTTATGTCTGTCGAGCGGCTCCAAGCTGGAGGACCTGGCAGAGGAAGAAGAATGGATGTAAGCGGAACTAGTTTCACTTGTTTGCTGCCCTTCCCTGGGGGCTGAGAGAGTCTCCCTTCCTGTGAATGAGGACTTTGGAGTATAGATCTTCTCCTGGGCTCGGCTGGCCAGCTTGGACATTTCTCCTGTGCTGAGCTTCAGGCTAATTGTACGGAGTAAACTCTGGATCTTGCCGTAGGGTTCCGTCATACAATCAGGTTCCTCACCTGTTCTGTCTAACGAGGACCATTTGGCGCTTGGATGTTTGTTTTGGACTTCTGCTGTTCCACTGCTACTGGGCGGTTCTTGAGCCAGCCCAACAATCCGAGAGAAGCCCTTGCCATCTTCAAGCGCCCGCTCATGTGGCAGAAGGTCGTCATTAACATAAACAGGATGTGATTTCTTTTCAGCTTCCACCTTTTTGTTAAGCATGTCAAGAAAGCGATCAAGGGGTGGTTTTTCAGCTAGTGGTGACTGACGTTGTGTTTCGTTGTTCAGTTTTGGCGAGGGGCTTCTGGGAGGTGGTTCTGTGGGAGAAGGCGGTCTGAAAACATGTTGGGAAGAGGAGGTAGTAGCTGGATGAGTCAAGGGATGTTGGGTGGATGCACCAGGTGTTTGACCAGACTGAGGAAACGGTGAGGACCCATGGAGTTCTGGAGAGTGGCTCCGTCTGACAGAACAAGGTCGCTCCACATATGCTGGATCATAGTATCGATCGTCATGAGGTTCATCATACACATCATAGCGATCAGTGTAACCACGGCTGGTGGATGAAGAGTCGTCATAGGGAGGTTTTCCATAACGTGGATTTTCATAAGGATGGTCAACGTAGGGGCGGTCACCATACGGGTCCACATATGGATGGCTGGTGTATGGATCCCCAAAGCCATCACCATAGTGGTCACTATACTGCCTGTATGGCCTGTCATAAAAGGGACCATTGTAGCGTTGAGGAGCATGATGGAGCTCGGGCCCCTCTGGTCGTTTCTTCAGGATGGAGCGAACTGGTTTGTACTCGGCGAGTGGGATGGCAATCCTGCCATGGTCGTAGTCGATGCACGTCCTCTGTCCGGGGTCCAAGCCTCTGGGATCCACCAGCGACTTCTTAAAGGCTATCATCTCATTCAGCTCCTCCAGCTCCCGCTTCTTCCTCGCCAGCTCGTCATCCACGACTCCAACACGC
Organism: Macroramphosus scolopax; assembly: GCA_901007825.1. Lineage (NCBI taxonomy): Eukaryota > Metazoa > Chordata > Actinopteri > Syngnathiformes > Centriscidae > Macroramphosus > Macroramphosus scolopax. The sequence goes on along the minus strand of CAAKHC010005615.1, from coordinate 3,873 downwards.
CTAGGAGGGCTCAGCTCCCTCCTTCTCTTCTGGCTCTCTTCGTGCTCCCTGCCAACCTTGCTCCTCTTCTTTACGGCTCTGTCTTTGCTCCTGCTGCGGCTTCTGCTTCTGCTGGAGCTCCTGCTACGACTGCGGCTCCTGCTGCGGCTTCTTGTACGTCTTTTTGACCTTTCACAGCTTCCACTTCGCCTGCTTCTGCTGTTTTTACGGTCACGGTCACCACTGGTGCTGCGTCCCCTTTTGATAATACGTCCAAACTTATCTCGGGGTGGACTCCTGCTCCTGGACCGACTCTTGCTCTTGCTACAGCCATATCTACGCCGAGTGGCCGTGTAGCTCCTCCTGCTAATAACGGTCTTACTGTCCTGCGATCTGAGGTTTCTCACCACAGCCTTCAGCTTGTCAGTCTCTGGTCTTTCCTCCCTGAGAAGTAAAAAGAGGCAACTGAATAATCCAGCATCATTAGTGGCCAGAGAGAGAATGACATCAAGCCACCATGTTACATTTCATGAGCAGCAGTCAAACAGTTGAAAATTTAACTGATATAAGAACTGTGTGTTTACCTGTTCGACCATCCCTATATATCATTCATATTTTAAATGATTACTCACTCATTGCCTTCGGAAGCTTTTGTCAGCTTGATGGTCATCTAGTTAAAGAGACACACAAACAAAGTTAGAAAAATATTTTCATAAATGCACATAAACTGCTGGAAGAAATGGAATATATATATATATATATATATATATATATATATATATATATATATATATATATCAGGCATCAGGCATGTGATTGGTCTCTCTCTCGTTAATCTAGCTCGCCCAGCAGTAGATCTCTCTCTGCACAGCTATACAAGACATTTAATCCAAAATAAAATTCAACAACAAAACAGAGGAGTTGGTTCCGAGGAGTGTTTGATTATAGATCCAGCCGTCCTCACCTTCCCTTTGTTAATGCCGACACCTCCGAGTTTTCGGACGGGGAGGAAAGCGCTCTCAGTGAAGCGTTTAATCCTGATGGCCTGGTTCCCGCCCTCTGCCACTTCATGCTAGGAGAAACAATGACACGTTTGTATTCATACATGTATGTTAGCAGCTCAGGTCCGTTCTCTGTGAATACACCGTCACAGGGCTGAGTTATTTATTCATATATTCTCCTGATTTACGGCTCCTTATTTTAAGGTTAGGTTGTACAAATGCAACTTTCTGTCATTTCGTGCCGTTGAAAAGGACAAAGATAAACAAGCTGATGACGAGGAGGACGACGACTCACCGGGACGACGCTGAACTCGACCTTCTCGTTCAGCTCCAGTTTCTTCTTCTCAATCACCTCTGACATGTGGAAGTACAGCTGGGGGTTCTGAGGACACTTAATGAGCCCGGAGTCCTCCGAGAACTCGATCACGATGCCCTGAACACACATGAACATAACATGGAGGTACGTGTTAGTTCTGTCACATTGAACTGTCCAGTGGGGTGTTTGGAGTTACGTGTTTGTTCTCACATGGCGCCGTTGCTCCGTGGACTCTTCGAAGGAGTCGGGTAGAATCTCCAGGCAGGTCGCTCGTTCCTCTCTGGTCTCCTGATGGGTGGCAATGTTGAACCGAACCTTCACAGAGGATCAGAAACTTTACTGATCTACTGTGTACTTGTACTACATGTGGGTGATCTACTGTGTACTTGTACTACATGCGGGGATCAACTGAACTTTTACTACATGAAGCTCAGTGCACAGGAGTGTAGTACAGGGGCGTAGTACAGGGGCGTAGTACAGGGGCGGAGTACAGGGGCGGAGTACAGGGGCGGAGTACAGGGGCGAGTACAGGGGACTCACCTTGTCTCCGTCCAACATGGTGGCCGTTGACAGCAGGTCGTTGGGGTTGAAAGGAAGTTGTTTCTGCTGGCCGTTGATGGTCATCACCAGGCGACCCGCCTCCGTGCTGGGCGGGGCTTTGCTTTCAGCTCCTCCCCCATCCTCTTCTTTTTTCACCTCCTCTTTCTTCTGTCCCTGCTCCCCTTCCCTTCTTTCTTCTGCCTCATGTTGTTTCTCAAGTTTAATTTGGATCTGAGAGAGAAAACATTCTATAAGGTGACTTCATTTCTTCAGATTGAATAATGACGTCACATGACCACAGAGATGTCGACAGGGCTCCTCAGCTAACTCGCCTGCTGATAATTTGCAGTTTGTTAACTTTCTGCGAGTAATAAGATGGGAAAGAAATTTAAGACTAGCGGCGTGTCGTGGTATCCCGCGGCAAGGACGCCATCCGTCCTGCTCAGGACCTGTAGACATACAACGTACCAGAGCAAAATATTCCCTGCAGCAGTAATTCTGTCAGCCATATTTTTACCCATAATTCATTGCAAATCAGTCCTACGTAAGACATGTCAGACATCTTTGATCCTTCCAGACGCTTTCTGTACCTGTCCCATGTGAACTTGTCCGCCGACTCCTCGCTCCTGCTTGACGTCTTGCTGCTCCTTCTTGATCTCCTTCCGGAGATGTTTAGAAATCGCTTTGAGGACGGTGCCGTCGAATCGTTCTTTACTGATGTCATCCTGTGTGTCGGGGGCTTGGATTCTGAAGCCAAGCGGCGTCCACTGTAGAAAGACAGGAAGTAGTCAGAAACACTGATCATTGTTGATCAGACAGGAAGAACGAACTCCAATCTACAGTAAATCGATGAGAGTAATGAAGTCGTGTTCACGTCCGTCCTTCATGTCTCCAGATCGTCTGTATCACCTTGTTTTTTGCAGCTGCCAGCGCCGCCGCCACCTCCTCCTTCTTCCCCCTCTCCACCTCTTTCAGCTCCTCCTCCTCCCTCTTCTTCCTCTCCACCTCTTGTTTCTTCTTCGTCGTCTCCTCCTCCTCTCGTTTCTTCTGCTCCCGCAGGATTATGTCATCCATCATCTTCATCCTCCTCAACCTGATAGCTCTTGTCTTCGTCTTCACCTGCAAAGAATCATTGATTACAGATGAATGAGCCTTGACCCCTCTGTAATCAGCAACTACAGACCAATATCAAATCTTTCCTTTATTAGCAAAATACTCGAAAAAATTGTTTACCAACAACTAAACATCTTCTTATCCTCTAATGACCTACTAGATAAATTCCAATCAGGCTTTCGACCCCATCACAGCACCGAAACTGCGCTCACTAAGGTTTTAAATGACATCAGAATGAACACTGATTCAGGCAAAATCTCAATTTTAGTGTTACTAGACCTTAGCGCTGCTTTTGATACAGTTGACCACGAAATCCTATTGGACAGACTGGAAAACTGGGTTGGGCTTTCAGGTACAGTCTTAGAGTGGTTCAGATCCTATCTGCAAGACAGGAACTACTTTGTCTCCATTGGCAATTACACATCTGACCAAACCAATATGACATGTGGGGTACCACAAGGTTCAATTCTAGGTCCTGTTTTATTCAACCTCTATATGCTCCCACTAGGCCTAATTATGCAAAAAAACAAAATAGCTTATCATAACTATGCAGATGACACCCAACTCTACATAGCCCTCTCTTTGGATGACTACGCTCCCATAGACTCACTTTGCCAGTGCATTAAGCAAATAAATGACTGGATGTCCCAAAACTTCCTCCAACTAAATAAAGACAAAACTGAGATAATTGTCTTTGGTGCTAAAGAAGAAAGGCGCAAAGTCACTTTGCACCTTGAATCCTTATCTCTGAAGCCCAAGGACCAGGTAAAAAATCTTGGCGTCATTATTGACTCTGATTTGAACTTTAACTCCCACATCAAATCTGTAAGAAAATCTGCCTTTTATCATTTGAAAAATATAGCAAGAATTAGAGGCTATATGTCTAAACTAGACCTAGAAAAACTAATTCACGCCTTCATTTCT
>CAAKHC010005610.1:7962-20333 GCA_901007825.1 Macroramphosus scolopax | reverse complement strand
CTGGGAGGAAACTGAAGGCCCTCAAGTCCTGTCTGGTATGTCTGGCTTCTTACTGTGAGAAACACCTGCAGCCTCATTATGATGCTGCTGCATTCAAGAAACACAAGCTGGTCGACCCCTCGGAGAAGCTCCAGGAGAACATCTGCTCTCGTCATGATGAGGTGATGAAGATGTTCTGTTGTACTGATCAGCAGTGTATCTGTTATCTCTGCTCTGTGGAGGAACATAAAGGCCACGACACAGTCTCAGCTGCAGCAGAAAGAAGTGAGAGGCAGAAAGAGGTCGAGGTGAGTCGACAGAAGATCCAGCAGAGGATCCAGGACAGAGAGAAAGATGTGAAGGTGCTTCAACAGGAGGAGAATGCCATCCATCTCTCTGCTGATGAAGCAGTGGAGGACAGTGAGAAGATCTTCACTGAGCTGATCCGTCTCATGCAGAAGAGAAGCTGTGATGTGAAGCAGCAGATCAGATCGCAGCAGGAGACTGAAGTGAGACGAGTCAAAGAGCTTCAGGAGAAGATGGAGAAGGAGATCACTGAGCTGAAGAGGAAAGATGCTGAGCTGAAGCAGCTGTCGCTCACTGACGATCACAGACACTTTCTACACAACTTCCCCTCATTGTCACAACTCAGTGGATCTCCAGACTCCTCCAGCTTCAACATCCGTCCTCTGAGCTACTTTAAAGATGTGTCAGCAGCTGTGTCACAGACCAGAGATAAACTACAGGACCTTCTGAGGGACACGTGGACAAACATCTCACTGTCTCTCGTGGATGTTTTACTGCCACGGCCTCCAGAGCCAAAGACCAGAGCTGAACTCTTAAAATATTCATGTCAACTCACACTGGATCCAAACACAGTGAACAGACAGCTGTTATTATCTGAGGGGAACAGGAAAGGAACATTTACGTTACAACAACAGTCTTATTCTGATCACCCAGACAGATTCATTAATACCGGTCAGGTCCTGAGTGGAGAGAGTCTGACTGGACGTTGTTACTGGGAGGTGGAGTGGGGAGGGGGATGGGGAGGGATGGATGTAGCAGTCACATACAAGAATATCAGCAGAGCAGGAAGTGACACTGAATGTCAGTTTGGATACAATAACAAATCTTGGTCTTTATATTGTGATGAAGAAAGTTATGTATTTAGGTACAACAAGGCCTCATCTCCTGTCTCAGGTCCTCGGTCCTCCAGAGTCGGAGTGTACCTGGATCACAGTGCAGGTGTTCTGTCCTTCTACTGTGTCTCTGAAACCACGACTCTCCTCCACAGAGTCCAGACCACATTCACTCAGCCTCTGTATGCTGGACTCAGGATGGGTTGTTCATCAGCTGAGTTTATTCAACTCAACTGAACATCACTTGTTAAACAAGATATCAGACAAACAGTGTTCACATGATGCTGTTCTCTGGTGTCTTTAGTGGTTCACATGTGTTTGATTGAGTTGGTCAGCAGGATTCTGATTGTCACCTGACTTGTCGGAGGATTCTTTACATTTCGTTATGCATTTTGTTTATGCAACATAACAAAAATCAGCTCATCTTTTCTTTACATGGGATCTGGTGGAGGTTTGTGCTCAGAGTGTTTGAAACTTCTGATTCATTGTTTATTAAAAATGACATTTATATTCAACCTGTAACAATATGTCTCCTCACATGTTGTAACTTGTGCAAGAAGAATAAAGAGTTCATGATTGTCCTTCATGAAGCTGCCAAACTGAACGACTGTTGAATGAAACTGTCAGTGAACGCATCACGTTCCATCTCTTCATCCGACATCAATCATTGAATCTGTTTTAACAGAGAGAAAGTGAACAGCTTCTCTGGTCACAAGCTATTAATGACGCTGTGACATCATCACTGGCGGGGGATGTGACCACATCTGGACACATCTGCAAGTTTCCATGACTTTTTGAGCACGCTTAGGCCGTCAAAGAGGCGATTCATTGCGGAGAAGAATAATTCCTAGAAATCCAATGTTGTGCACTGTCGTGCTCGGGCTCTAAATATAAATTTAAAAGGTTTTTCCTTTTAAGTGGTTGACAGTCTGAACTAAACCGTCTTATGAGGTCAACCTGAGGCCGTCATGTGACACACGTGTTTCTTTAATCGAGGGATTTGAAGACACATTTCTAAATGTCATTCTATTTATTTGGACACAAATAGTGCATTGGGTTCTTAACAGTTCTAAGGGTGATCATTTGGCAGAATGATAACTACCGACTGGATGAACAGCTCGCTATGACCCCTGACGCAGCACAGCACGCTAACACTCTCAGCCGTCTGTTCAATGCCGATTGCATCACGGTCTGTTGTGTCAACCCAGTGTGAAGAAAACCCAGGAGACGCCACCAGTTCCACCACATGCAGCAAATTAACCGGCTTAAAGACACAAGCACATTCAGACACGCGCACATACATTCTGTCCCACGCATCCCGTGCTGATGACTGTCTATATGCTGCAACAAACACGCGCACACACACAAACACAGCAGCAGCAGGGAGGCTTACGAGGTTTGTGAAACTCGGGATGCATGGGTGCTGTTTCCAGCTAAAACACTGGATCAAACATCATCAATCCAGTGTGAAATATTGACAAATATACCCGGGAATGTCGTGTCAATTATGGATAACGGTAGAAGAAATAAGAAGACAAATTGGGTAATATGTGTGCTCGAAGAAGCAGAATCAATAACGTTACGGCGGATGGTTGAGCAGCTTATTAAAACACTCATGATGCAATGAGACCTGGAAAAATCCCACAAGCGACAACAAACACTGTTGGAAGCAAAGAAGAAGTTGAGAAACTCCCATAGGACAACAAAACAGTTAGCTGATAATGATTACTGATATTGAACGAGGGGACGACCCCTCAGTCTCCTTCGGCACCGTATCTCATTACATCTCTGAATCGCTCTGTTTTCACAAAGCCACCTACACTTGAGGCAATCCAATTAAATCTGCTTTAATTCAAAAGATGAATATACTCCACCCGCCCATTCAGTTTCACTCAGAGATACATCACATTGCTTGATCTAAAGAGGTGCTAATGGCCGCTTCACTGTCACTCTAAGCAAATGCAAATTCACAAAAGACCTGCATCGCCGTTGTAAGGCTGACTTGAATGTGAACAAGAAAAATGGAAGAGCACAAAAAGGCCTCAGGAAGACCAATGCGTACCGAAAATAGTAGAATTTGCAATGTGAAGAATTCTAACTACGGTAGTTGGAGCTGGAGTTTGCGACCCTCATTTCTCTTGGCATTCCTTTTCCAGTCTCATGGAGGTTGATGGGGGCTTCACCCAACAGCTCAAACGTTGCTCTCACAGTGGCTCACAACGGCTGCACCTCCTGCAGGCAACTCAGTCTTAATTAGAGTAGAGTGTGCAAATAGCATGTTTGTAATGAGCATTGTATTGATACTGATGTTGAAAGCGCAAACAAACACAGCTACATGCTGTTTCTGCGGCACATTAACACCAAAAGCACTCAATCAACATTTCTTAGGGGTCAGAGAAAGTGTTACCCATTGTCAGACGAAATCCATGGGGAGCGGAGCGGCAAGGTGTTTGTTCCTTTTCATTTCAGTTTCATCACACACAAATATACACCCCTCCTCCCTGCAGAGCACCGGGCGGCGACAGTGTTGTTTGGGTGTTATTAGCTGTTCTCGACGTGCGATCACACAGCAGTTTTTTTTCTTACCTCATATCCTGTCAAAACAAAAATTGTGCACATATGCACACGCACACCCGTGCAAACACACAATATGCACAGACACACCGGAATCGTTTGCAAGTAGGAGAAAGTGGCTGTCTCCACAATTACGCATGTAATGGGCGTAAAAAATAAGAAATTAGGTAAAACCAGACCCTTGGCAGGGAGGAGAGACGAGTCTTTACGGTCAGTCACTTGTTATCGTCGTCTCACCTCTTCCTCTTTATTGTTTTATTAGTGTTCTGCAGGGAAATTAATTGTGATCTTTTGCGCTCCACTTAAGCAGCCGTGTTGCCAAAAGAAAAACAAAAAGGAGGAAAGAAACATTAATTAAACGCCAATTAAAGTGTGAGGGATACTGTGCCCATGCACGCATCATGCATTAAATATGACTTGGCCAAGTGAGGCGATGGGCAGAATACAGATGAGTCTGAGACCTGAAATTTCTGTTTTCTGTCTCTGTGTGTGTGTTTCTGAATAGAGCGACAGGGAGCATGAAGAAGAAAGAGATGCGGCACAATATTCTCCCATTCAATATATTTCTCCCTGGGTTACATTGTGTGGCATTATATTCTTCTCATATATCATGTCTAGAAAACGGTTCTCTGTTGAGCTGACGTTTGGCAGTGCTGCTCCTCTAAACTGCTTCCACTGATGTAGATATTTGAGCTCATGGTATCTCAGACTGGCAGCACACGCCAGGAAAGCAGCCGAGTCACAGCCACAGGAGGGTTTCTTTATCCACGAGTTTACAGGTTTTGAAAAAAAAGATCAGTTACGTAACACAGCTATTTCAGATTCGTCCTACATTATCAGCAAAGCATAAATATACAGATAAGGCGGTTTGAACAGTGTTGCAGCGGCTGATCACACGAGCCGAAAGGAGGGAGACGAAGGAGCAGAGCACAGTGGAAATGAAATGGCTGATGTGCGAGAGCCTACAGGCATTCCTCTCTGTCACTGAGCTTCCCTTCACTGTATGTTGCTTCTATTGAGAGGAAAAGTGTTGACATTTGCCAGTAGCTTATGGAGTAATAAATATAGGAAGATAGTGAGAGGGACATTACGAGAGCACAATGAGGTTATTCGATGGGGCGGGAGCAGAAGAGCGGAAAAGGGCCAGGGGAAATGAATGGGTGCAGATTAGAAGCTGAGGAGAACAAAAGAGGAGACGAAGGAATAATGGAGAGCAGAGGGATAGAGGTTCTAAACCCATAAAGGCTTAAGAGGGGCCGACAAATGGACGGAGATAAAAGGGTTGTGGATGTCACCACTCAACTGCTCTGACTGAGAGTAGTCCAGCTGCACCTTCAAGCCGCCCTGACGGCAGGAGATTTAAATTGCAGATATCTTTTCCTCTGACCTGCACATGATCCGTTCTGTCACGTTCTGTTGAATTATCCCAATGTGTCGTCCAATTCTCACTGTCGCTGCTGGGTGAAGAGCTCCGTAGCTGAAATGCAGCCCTGATTTACAGCTGCAGCTACAGTTACTCACTGTCGCCTCTTCAGGTACGAAGTGGTATTAGCTCAAGGCTAGCTCGTTAGCCTGGATATATATTTGGTTCAACAAAGTTCACTCATTTTGTGTATAACGAAGATTTATTTGCTTCCTGGCACACGAAACAAACACATAAAGAAACATTTATATTGGCATCGGCCATCTAAATATTATTATAGGCCCAGAAATTCACAATCATTCTGTGACCAGTGATGGTGACTTCTGCATTTAAACTGTGTATAGGCAGCGGAACAGGATTTTTATGGGTACCAGACTGAGGTCAATATATACAGAAATCGCTCTGACACGACCATATAACTTTGTTGTAGCCTGTTTATTGCTTTAAGAGTATTTTTTACAAGCCATGTCTGTCTTTAACATCCCTGTGCCCCCACTAGAATGGGATTTGGACCAATCCACAAATCTGTGTTCAGCATCATGTTGAGGAGAGGTTTCATTTGACTTAGCAGCTGTCATCAACACGTGTGACATCAGAGAGTCGCAGGCAACAGGCAGTCCTGCTCAGCTTTACGACACTTCATTGTGAGTTTCAGCTAATAATTGTGCTGCTGCAGCCTTATTGATGGTTCACCGTCATCCTGCTGTATTCAGTTGTAGCAGGCAGCTGCGGCTGCAGCTGTGACCCTACATTTCGGAAATGATCAGCAAATGGCTGATGAAGTATTTAGCGGCTAAAGAGCCAGATTTTCACCGGGCAGTTGACCCCGAGGAAAAGCCCGAGCTGAGGAAGAGTGGCGATTAGAGTTACATTCATATGTCGACCGAAACGCGACACCAAATGACGGTTAATGTTTCTCTGGAACTGCCCATTCTATAAATACCTGCTAAGTAGTTCACAATGTCAATTTTAAAAGGTAATTATAGGTCAATGTTGTGTTTCCGTTTCCCCCCAAGTGACCTCAACCTAACCCTAAAAAACATTAAAGAAACATCAGTTAACGCGGGGTAAGTAGTCGCCATCATTGGTCCCTGAGGTGAAAGGCTGGAACCAGCAGTCCAGCGCTCGTCTGAGGCTCTTCAGTGAATTAAGAGAACTCTAGAGAACGGATGAATTCAGCGGCTGACAGCAGGTTTTGTGTTGGACAAATCGATGCATTACTGCTGTTTGCACACATGTCAGCTTTGTTATAGACTGAAATAGAAAGCGTCCTGCAGTACAAGACACAACTTTACAGTGATTATAATACAGTGGGAACATCTGCGTGTATGCCCACTGACCACTTCATGAAGAAGACTGGCAAGTGTACTCTGATTATAGAGGATAAATGATGGTCTTATAAGCCACTGGGTGCACTTAGTTTTACAGAATAGCCCTTTTAATAGGCATATTGATGACTCTGCTCAGCCTCTCCTAGTATGGATAGTTGCCAGCTTTAGACCCTTTTATCGAAACGTAATTCACGTCATCCATTGCAGGACTAGTTTTTGTTAATGAGCCCTGAGTATACTTCACTTCTCAAGCACAGCTGATGTGCTCCAACACACCCCGATGTTAATGGAGAGATGGGGAACAGAGAGGATCCTCATCTTCTGTGACATCCTTGCAAGAGCTCATAGATTTACTGATAACGGAGAACGAATCCGCTACGAAACACTCCCGTCCTACCGGACCCACAACTCCTTTTGTTTACCTCGCTGTGTATTTTGTGTTATATATATGTGTGAATACGATTCTGTGACATTTAACAGATCCCAGTTCGTTATTACGGGCATTCATATCACGGCTGGAAATGTGCTGGCTACAACAACACCAGGTTAAATCAGGACTGAATTTAAGATAATTTAAGACCTATTTTCAGCTGCGGATTAGGACACATTAGGTGCCATGATGAGTATGTGGGACTGAAAATACAGTGGCCAAGTTCATGGTAATAACGTGTCACCCAGTGCAACCGTCAGGCTTGCTGGTGTAGCTTGTGGACAGTGATGAAGCTATGTGCACAGGGAGATGATCTGCCCCAGGCTTTGGCTGCACAGTCGATATTCTTATCAGAGCAGTGTTGTTCTCATCTCTTCACTGATTGTGTTGACAATAAATCATATGGACCTTTAAAGAATGTCTCCTCATGTGTCGTTTTGTGAGAAACTGTTTTAATTATTTTCACTTCTAGTGTTGAACTACAATCATTACTGGTTTATTGAGTGTTGTTATGATCCCTGCATGGACGTTACACGTTCTGGGTTTATCGATTTTTCAATTTATGTTCTGGATTATTTGTTTTTCCAACTAAAGACTGTTTCTGGTTCTGTGTTGGTGAAGTCCTGTTCTGCTTATTTCCTGTTTTATTTTGTATTCACCTGCCTTGTGTCATTGACCCGTCTTTTATTTCCTGTCTTTGTTTGGTTTCTGGCTCTTTTTGTTTCTGCTCTCACCTGCGTCTCGTCTGCCTCGTGCACTTTGTCTTGTAAACCAACCGGCTCCCTGTCTGCCCTTGTGTTCTCTCACCTGTGTGGTGTTTTCTCCTTTGATTGGTTTGTACTTCAGTTTCCCCTCCGTCTTTGTCAGATCCTTCCGTTTTTGTGCCGTGAGTCTTTGTGTGCTTCTGTTTCCTTGCCGTCTCTTTGTTCCCGTTGGTTTCATGTCTTCCTCTGAAAGCCTCTCTCTGTGAGTGTCCTCTGTATTAATCCCTGTTCTTGCTTCCTCACCATGCTGTTTTTGTTTAGTTCTTCCAAGTTCTATTATACTTTTGTCTTCGATACTTTTTTTAGTTTGTTTCCTGCCTCTCACCTTTTATTTTGCTTGGTTACATATTTTGTTATCCATTTCCTGCCTGCCTCTGGTTCTCTGCCTCCACGCCGTCACGCCACTGGGAATCGTGACCAATGATCTGTTGCCGGGGTGTACGGTGGATATAAAATATTCCCTGTGTTCCCCCTTCTTCAGTTATCACCACATGACACAGTACATCATGTCTGCAGGAGCAGCTACTTTCATCTCAGCAGGACCAGACTCCATTCTTACTGAATCCTGCTGATTAAAATCATCGCCTCCAGTTCGTCAAACCTCGGAGACATTTACTGACATTTACCCGAAAGAGCCGGACCATTTAGAGGCACACAAATATAGTAATATAGTATTATCCTTGGCTGGTAAATAAAACATTTTATAGGAACTTCAGCTTACATAAATGGTAAGTTATGGAACTATAATGGGAAGAGACAAATGGTTCTGATGTTATATACTGAATAATGGCCCGGCAACATTGATTTAATTTCCACTGCACAGCAGGGGAGTCCACCATGTGGAGGCTGGACTGTTCTATTAATCCAGCAGATGTTTAATCTCTCAAGATACAAACTGAACCTTCCTCTGTTTGAGTCTGAGGAAATGTGCTGCTCTTAAAGTTCTTTGCAGTATGTAAATCAGTCACTCTGGTGGATGATCACAGGAGAGGCTTTGATGAATGAATCTCATTAAATGACTTTCTTACTGGAGGAATTAATTAGAATTTCTAAATTTAAAGCCTATGTTGAGGACCTGTGGGAAACCCTGCTGAACTTTGAAATGCCTCCTGCTTTAAGTGTTTCACAATGTCTTCAGCTGCTGTATACAGACAACACATCTGTGTGTTTAATGTTTAGTGATGCTGTTTGCAATCCACCCAAAAGATGTAGATGTAGATATTTGCAGATTTATATGAGAAGCTGAAGATCACGAACAGTCTGTCAATCCGGGGCTCGTTCATTCTTTTGTATTTGAGGAAGGATTGCACGATTTCATACAATAACACAATTTGTTCTCAAACCGTTTGCCGTCTCTTATAAAACGTGTTGAACCCTCAAATAGCCGTGAAATAGATTGAAACCTCTCGTCTTCCTGACACTTCAAAAACACTTCCGTTGAAGTGCAGAACGATCGGAAGAATGCTACTTTCAAATACATTACTGTTCCTCGGGCGTGACCAAGCACCGAGTAATGAACATGAAACAGATGTCATATCTGCAGGTCCAACGTTATCAGAGCCGCCGGTATCTTCATCTCAGGCCGAACGTGTTACTGGTAAACATTTACGAAGTCCTCACCCCTTGCAAGCAAGATTGGATGGATGGATGGATGAGTGGGTGGGTGGATGGATGGATGGATGGATGGATGGATGGATGGATGGATGATTGGCCTTCAAGCTTGACGGTTGGTTTGTTCCATCTTCTCACTGGTACACTTTCTGTTCTTTGCTCTTTCTATGTGACTGAATGCAGTCTGTGTTTTGGCAGGTGTATATTTATTCATATCCATCATCATTGATCAAATTCAGTCGAAGGTCTATTCATCATTATTATTTAATGCCGACATCATACATTTATGGAAATTTGTATCTGAATGTTGATATTTCCACCTCATCTTTCATAATAAGTTGATAACACAGTGTGTATATACACGTCTGGAACAAGGACATCCAATTGAAACATACTATGACAGCTATAGCTGATCCCACTGCCACTTCAGCACCTTCAGCCTATAATAGAAACCAGATGACTGGCTTCAAGTTGTAGTTTTTACTATTTCCAACAGATTGGGCCCTTTTCTCCTGTTTCTCCTATCAGACAAATACGTTGAATTGCCTTTCCTGTTTTTCTCTGCCTGCTGTATAATGGACCACTTAAGTCTGGTGGAAAGTCATAAGAACTGTCATTTTGAACCCAGTAATCAGATTTTTTTGGTCCCCAAAGGTTTTCAGTATTTTTTTAAATCTGTTGTGTGTGTGTGTGTGTGTGTGTGTGTGTGTGTGTGTGTGTGTGTGTGTGTGTGTGTGTGTGTGTGTGTGGTCGGTACCGTGCGACTGGTCCTCCATGTGTCCCAGAGTTTCAATCTGCTCCACCAGGTCGTTTGAGTTCCACTGACTCATGCCCAGCAGAATGGCGCTTTTCCCCTCCATGACATCTGCTGACACACACACACACACACACACACACACACACACACACACACACACACACACACACACACACACACACACACACACACACACACAGATTTAGCTTGTCAAATAGGAAAGAAAACCATCCTGAAACATGACATCCACAGAGGGAAGTCTTCTACACACATAACCTCATCAACACATCGACACTGTTGGTCCTGAACTCAGCAGGTCAGCTGTGCAGCAGTGTTGACATCACAGAACAACATGAAGCACAGAGGGTAACTGTGGACATCAGGGTATAATCCTTTTTGCATCTGAAGGGGTGAAACACTGACACTGCGCTGAAGCAGTTATTATTATACTCTAAACTGTCTTATATATTCCTAGTAATAGTAAAAAGGAATTTGAAGTACATTGATTGCATAAAACTGCAATTATGAATAAAATACCAGTCCTCTCCTCAAGACAGTTCCATATCTGAAAAACATTGTACAAAGTAAATCAATCTGCAGAAATGGACTGCAGGTACAGCAGGACTGGAGGTTGTGCGTGATTGCGTCTGCATCGCCCACAATCACTCAGAATACATGTGTACTTATACTCATTACTTGTAGCCTTGAATACAGTCAAATCTATTTGAATATAAATCCCAATGGAAACCTTTTTCAGTCCACTCTTCATATTAAGCTCACAATACCTCCCCAGCACCAACCTTTTAGTGTGAGGTGAGGGCGGATCGATGATGTGTTGTGCACTTGCTCTGGCCTGTCAATCATTGATATTGTTTAGCAGGCCACCACAAATACATAGATGTATGAGAACAATTAACGCTGCTGTACGTTATATACCATCGATACCGTCAAGCCCTACTGCAACGCAGCCATTCTTCTTATTATGGGGAGTTCAGTGATCTTATGTAAGCATGGCTCCATCCGAATCCAACACCTGTGATGTCTGGCTGGAAAGCAGAGCCACCAGACTGACATGGCTAATGACAAGCTCAGTTTTATTCTCACAAATCAACCAAAAAGACAAGCAGGGGTGTACTGTGTGGTTCAGCAAGGCCAATGCTGTTGTCTGCTCGTCATAGACACTCATCCAAGAAACTCTGAGGCAGGATGAGTCATGCAGGGCGAGGACCCTCTACCTTACTGACTTCTCTCCCCTCTCACTTTCTCTTGCTTGGCAGCTCTGAGACACTCTGACGTGGGTCCACGCAGCCTGTCAAATTGGATCAGACAGCAGAGGGACAACTGGCCACGGTTTGTCATTTGTTATCGGATTCCCCCCCCCCCCCCCCCCCCCCACACACACACACACACACTCAGCTGAGCTTGTGGGATAACGGGGGCGGCAGCTAAACACACATTGCAGATTCAAACATACACAGACAAGCATAGCAAAAAGGAGATGAATGAGACTGGAAAAGGTGAAACACGGAGTCAGGTGCACGTTGGATTTGAATAAAAGTGGTGCAGGGTGTGAGAGAGAGAGAGAGAGAGTTCGGACAGCTGGAGAATGCAAAGCAGACTTTACATGGAACCCTGAAAATGCAGTTAACTGAGTCATCTTCTGAGGGAGAGCTGAGCAGAGATGCTCACAACAGAAGCTCCTCAATGCACAATCAAGTCAATAAAGCCAACTGCTGAGAGGCGGCCACAAGGCATTCTTCTAGAATAGGAATAAAGCACCAGCATGTGATCTGAACAGGTGAGGAGAGGACTGGAAGTGTGTGGCTCGCCGGCAGCCGGCAGCCCCGAGGGAGAGAAAAGAGATTTAGAAACATCCTTCAACCTGTCAGCTCACAGTGAGTAAGTGTCAGAGTGGAAGAGAGAGAGGAGGAGATGCCGTGATTGTTAAACGAGGAGGAAACAGACTCGGGTGACCCTCTATCAATCCAATTCTTTTCACATTTCTTGATCTCATCACCAGAAGAATTATACAGTGCCTTGCAAAAGTATTCACCCCCCTTGGCTGTTTACCTATATTGTCACATTACACATTACACATTACGGTTTTTTAAATCAGAATTTTATTCGATGAATCTGCACAAAATAGTCCTAGTTTTGAAATGAAATGAGAAATATATATATAAAGAAAATACAAATTAAAAAATAAATAACTGAAAATTGGCAGGTGCATAAGTATTCACCCCCTCAGAGTCAGTACTTTGTAGATCCACCTTTTGCGGCAGTCACAGCAGCAAGTCGCTTTTGATAAGTCTCTATGAGCTTGCCACATCTTTCCACTGGTATTTTTGCCCATTCCTCAATGG
>CAAKHC010005608.1:0-19679 GCA_901007825.1 Macroramphosus scolopax | reverse complement strand
GGTGAACATCCAGGGTACGGACATTGACTGTGTAACATCCTACAAGTACCTGGGTGTTCACCTGAACAATAAACTGGACTGGTCTGACAACTCTACTGCTCTCTACAAGAAGGGTCAGAGCAGACTCTTCCTGCTCAGGAGACTCAGGTCTTCTGGAGTGGAGGGGGCTCTCCTCAAGTCCTTCTCTGACTCTGTGGTGGCACCAGCCATCTTCTACGGGTCGGTCTGCTGGAGCAGTAGCATCTCAGCTACTGACAGGAAGAGACTGAACAGACTGGTGAAGAAGGCCAGCTCTGTCCTGGGCTGCCCTCTTGACCCTGTGGAGGTGGTGGGAGACAGGAGGATGATGTCCAAGCTGTCCTCTCTGTTGGACAACACGTCCCACCCCCTACAGGACAGCTGGTTCAGTGACAGGCTGATTCCCCCTCGGTGTCTCAGGGAGAGATACCGCAGGTCTTTCCTCCCTGCAGCAGTCAGACTCTTTAATCAGAACTGTTCCCAGTGAACACACAAGGACTCACTTCTTTCTCTTACCCCGATGAGTGTTGTGCTGTTCAATCTTGCACAAATGTGATTGAACATGATGTTGACGTGGGAGATGCAAAACCGATAAAACAGCACTTTTATCGCGTTAGTCCAGAGAAGCGTAAATTTTTGGACTCTGTCATTTTTGAACTCACTGCTCAGTTGTATTGTTTGGACAAACGTAATATTAAAGGAAAGGACAATGTAGATGCAGATGCGTCGTCCCGAGCCCCATGCCAGTAGTTGTTCCATATTTCTTCACTTTTGATGTCTCTGCCTCTTTCTTTGCTTCATTTGCTTCAAGGTACCAGTAGCTGAGATGGGATGTGAGACCATAAGGTGGAGGAAAGAAAATGTGAGCATATACTAAGGTGAAATTGTATTTTGAGTGCGGTAAAAATTTATTTTTGAAAATACATTTATTAAGTATGTAACCTTTATTATGGTTAAAATGAGTTTACAGTGGTTGTAGGCCAGGGTTCCTTTTGGGGACCCTGTCTTTATGGGGGGAGGTGTGACGGCCCCAGGGCCTCTGCTAGGGCTAGTGTCTGTGTGTGTTGTGTTGTTGTTGTGTTGTCTGTGTTTCAGTGTTCCTGGTTGGTTGGAGCTGGAGTGATTAAGGAATTGGAGTCAGCTGATTTGTTGTCTTGATTGATTAATGATATTATTATTTTGAGTTGACAGTGACAGAATGTTTCTGTCAGTTTCTTTTGTGAAAAATTGTTTAACTTTAATTCATCTTTGTTAATAAACTTCCTTTCGTTTAGTTAATCCCTCGCGTGTGCTTCCCTTATTTGTTGTGGTCTCAGAGCCCGGACATAACAGTGCAAACTACATACCATAACTTATGTGCAATAACTGTATGCAATAACTTACATATAAAAACTTTTGTGCAATAACTTACATACAAAACTATGTGCAAACACTGTATGCAATAACTACAATAACTACAATAACTGTAGGCAACAACTTACATAAACAAACTAACTTGTTAATTTGTTTACTTATTGCTTCATTTGCTACTTATTACTTATTTTGTTTGGTAAATGCTCTTTAATGTGTGCACTATCCCCTTTGCTACTGTAATGCGAAAATTTCTCCGTCGTGAGACATTAAAGGTTTTCTGATTCTGATTCTGATTCTGACCCTCTGCTTACATACCAGACACAAAGCGGCGGAATCGACCTCGGTAAAAAGATAGTTTTCCCAACTTTACAGTGGGCAAGGCGCGGGCCAAATATAATCGGCCCCAAAATGGGCAGTCATGTCTTCTGCCATTGGAGTTGACTTGCCCAATGCCATGGGCGCCAATCACCCCATTCCAGTTTTGCGTGCTCTTCCCAACTCGTGCTTTAAAGTCACCCAGCAAAATGACTCCTTGGAATATGATTACTCCTTGGAATACAGAAAACGAGTGCCTGATAGAAGCGACCCTTCTGTTCATCATGGGATGGTCAGGTTGGTGCATTAGCACTTATCAAGGTAATGCGCCGGCATCTTGCAAGGGTTATGCAAAGGGTCATGAGTTGTTCACTGATGCCCACTTGTGTTTCTGTGAGCTTGGGTAAGAGGCTGTTCTTGACTGCAAACCCAGCTCCTTGGAGATGTTGTCCTCCCACGGGCAATCCTTTCCAAAAGAATGTGTATCCTTCCCCTATTTCGTTAAGTGAACCCTCCTCAAGGAGCCTAGTCTCACTGAATGCCGCCACATCCACATTGTATCTCTTCAGCTCGCTGGCAATGAGTGCTGTTCTGCGCTGAGGTCTATCAGTACCATGACTGACATCCAGGAGTGTCCTTATGTTCCATGCTGCAATTGTAATTGGTATATTTTTTAGTTTTCAACTGCATAGTGGAATGGCCTGACAGGTGTGGTTTCCTGTCCAGCCACAGTGCTGAGTGGGCAATTTTTGGGCCACCTTTTCTAGGCCATTTACCGGTTGGGGTGAGCAGTGTGGTACCTAATTAGGGGCTGCTCAGGCGCACAGGGGTCTGCCGGAAACAGTTGCCACTCAATCCCAGCTGCAAACAACCATTGCCCTGTGTCGCTGGCGTGCAGAGTTCCAACTAGAAGCTTCAAGCTCATTCAGACCTGCCCCCATTGCTGGATACTACATCGCCGCCAGACTTTGTGAAGTCGGAGACTCTGGTAGCAGGAGAAAATACCTGCACAATGATGGTTTTTAAAGATGCATGGGGGGTGCGCGCCTCCCAACGCCACTGACTTAGTTGTAGTGGAGGTGGTTGGTTCCAATGGCAAGGGGGACCCTAGATGCCCGGCACATCCACACAACTGCAGGAGGCTGCCGGAAAGCCTTAGCTTGCTTTTCTGTCAGGGTGTGCTCCCTTAGCCTTTTGTCCTCCCAGACTCACCCACAAGGCAGTGGGGCAGTGGTTGATAGGTGCCAGGACGTGTCCAACGGGGTGGGCCTGCACACCAGATCTCTGGGGACCACTGCTGCTCCGAGATCCCCTGCCAAGTTAGCCCTGGGCTGCAAGGCCCCAGTTACCATGTGTGGCCATATGGAGGCCTGGCAGGAGTCTTGGTGATGGAGAGGCTGTGTACTGGCAGGAGAAGACTGATGCACAAAGCTGCTTCTCCGTTCACCACAAGGGCTAGCCAGCGGCAGTATCTGTAAGCGAGAGGTTAGCAAGCAGGTGCAACCTTCCCTCTAACTACTGCACTAGATGCATCACAACACCCTATGTGTGTGCAGAAGTTACACACACACACACACTTAAAAAGTAAAGCCAGTAGGGCAGTTTAGCTCCCAGCCTTTTCACATCCTTCATCCCTTTCTCACTGTCCTACTATTAATACTCTTTAGAACTGTTTGTTTCTTAAATATTAAACTCTTATTCAAACTTTTTGAAACAATAAAGACACACATCTTTCATACATTATTGCTTTGATGCAAATTTTGACAACAAAGCATTTTAGTGTAGATTTCAGCATTCACAATTTCGTCATAAATACCCTTTCTTGTTATTATTTTTCAATTAAATTATTTGTCCCTCTTCCCCTTTCCAACTTGAAACCCATTACAAACGTATTAATCGTCAGCTAAATTGGGATATTCTTGGTAAAATGATAGTTGTGAAGAACAAGTATTGAGGGTGTGTTCTCAAGTATGTGTGGTAGCTGTGTGTGTTCATGAGGGTGTTTTAGAATTATTTTTGTGAGGACCGACCACAATGTCCTCACAATAAGAAATATCCTCACAAGAATGGTTGTTTCTCAATTCTTGGGGTTTGCATGTATATTAAAACCAACACATACAGTACACCATCTGCACCTTTTGTTGTCAACTTCACAGTTAGTCATAAACTGGTCAGTGAAACTTACTGGAAGGCTCATGGTCATACTGTATCTCTGTTGGTTTACTAAAACATTGATTGTCAATAAAAGAGTTTATGTAGCAATAAATCTCCGCATTCAGTTAAGCATCTGCTGTTCCAGAAGTCAGCATCCACCTATTCTCTAGTTAGTAAAGGTTATAATGTTGGCATCAGTACACATGAAACCATGGCAGGATAATTGCATAATTCCTAATAACATATTACATTTATTGGGAGATGGCACCCTGATAAATCTAAAGATACATTTTTTGATTATTTGTGTATTCATGCATTGTTTAACAATTTACTTGAAAGTGAGGTGTTGCTTTCAGCCATTGTAATCATTTCCCTGTGTGCATTAATGTCAGTGCAGCAAATGATCAACTATTATACAAAAAAGCTACAGTTGGATTCATACAATTCACTGGATAGAGGGAACTCACTGTGGGAAGCTGTACTAATAAAAATATTTATAGACACATAAGCAAAAACCAAGCTGCATGTGTTGTCCGCTGATTTGGGCTTAATTTGGATCAGCTCATATACACTACGGTTGAAAGGTCAGGGGTCACCTGGTCTGGTCAGCATTGACCTCATGAAATAATCACCTGGATGCTCTACGGTCATTATTAGTGTCCAACAATCAGTCCAGATGTGCTGAACACATCTGGGATGGATCTGAGAGTTGTTGCTTTGAGTGTCTGATTCCAGGTGATTTTAGAGAATGAATACCAAGTGTGCAACATGCAGCATCATTACAGAGGTTGGATTCTTTAACAATTCTACACATGGAAACATTTAAAAAACAAAGCTTTGGATTAGAATCACACTTAGTTGGTGCTGAACCATGAAAGAGGAAACAAAGCATTGTGGGTAATATTTTAGGAAACTGTTATTGTGTTCACACACTTGGGATTCTGTCAATCACTTTGAATTAGACATTGGAAATGGTTTTCATTGATCACTAACATGTTCCATAGTTGTTGAGCACATCTGGACTCAGAATGATCATAGAGCATTGAAGATCATTATTTCATGGAGCTGTTAGGATGGAGTTCAATGCTGACAAGAGCAGCTGACCACAAACTGTTCAACAGTCGTGTAAGCAAGGCTGCTAGCAGAGCTTAACCCCGTTGATTGCCTGAATTAATGCTTTGCTCTTCCTTTGGTGGATGGACTCAAACTCTGACAGGGCCCCAAAGGATACAACTATTCTGGTTGCTGGTTATAGTGTTATTGCTCAATATTTGAGCAAATCCAATAATTTTCATCTTTATTAATCATTTTGACACAAACTGATGGGAGAACGGGGGGAAAAAAAGATTATTCATTAGGGCTGACGTCAGCAGATGGAATAATCTACCTTTTTATCTATGGGTAGAATACGAACTATAAAAATTCATGTTTTTCAGAGATTCTCTTACTGATTGTCATGTCTCGCTATGGTCGTTAAGTTTTTGTGTTCTTTTTTATTTCAGTATTATGGTCAGTTTTTTTTGTGTTGCTCACCTCTGTTCTCATTTCAAACTCTTCAATCTTCCTGCCTTTGTGTGTTTTCCTGTCTGTGTGATTGTCTTCCACATCCTGATTGATATGACCTATTTCCCATTACCTTCTTTCCCTGAGTCTATTCAGTCTATGTCTCCCCATGTATGTTTGCCAGTTCCTCTTTGCTTCCATGTATTAAGCATGACAGTGACTTGTTTGCCTTCTCGTGTCCTGAGCGCTGCCTGTTTTTTTGCCTTGTCTTTTTCCTACCCTTATTGGACTTGTTTGATTGATCACCTATATACCGAACTTACAGTACCTTTGCCAACAAAGGTAGGTTGGGTTCAGATCGGTTGCCTATGAAATCTTTGTCTCAAATGCAGAATTTCTTGAATCTTGAATTTCCCTCGGGATAAATAAAGTATCTACCTACGTACCTACCTAGAATGAATGCAAACATAGCTGTTAAAACACTCAAATAATTGACATCGGAAAATCCTGTTTTATATCTGTAAAAGGGCTTTAAAGCAGTAAGCTAAGATACCTGATTCTGTGCTGTCTGAGGAAAGTAAATACACTTTTTAGGTTTCACTAAACAGAGGACTTACCACCATGCCAGTCTTGAGGAGCAGGTAGTGGATGGTCTGTGTGACATCAGCAGCATGCGTCAGGTTGTGGTAGGGGTTCTTGTGTTTGCTGTAGCCCACTTCCAATGACTCCACAAAAGATATGAGAGCAGAAACAGGAACCTGAGAAGATCAATAAACGACAAATAGAATAAAGTGTATACACTAAACAAGGATGAATACAACATGTAAGATTTCTGAATATTTTATTAACCTAAACTTGAAATTAAAAAACAAATATAGAAAAATAATGTGAAAGAAAATGCAGACAATTGTAGCAAAAAGATTACCCAAACAGCAGAAAAAGACAATGAGAGACAGGAGGTTGCCTTTTGCAAAGTTCTCCTTTGACACCCGTTTGCAGTTTATTTCCATTGCCTCTCCCTGCATAGAATATGCTCAATAGGGGAAATGTCTGGTGAACAGATGTGAGATTTATGTGTGAAGAGAGCACAGCTCCAATGTGCAAGAGTCCTTCAAACATCTGCATTAACACACTGCCATCTGCTCCTAGACGTCTGAGGGGACGATAGGCACATTGGTCAGCTTTTCTCAGGCAGCTGTTAACAGTTTGTTCAAACCATGCACTTTATCAGATGTAATCGTAGCTAGTCATAGGATGGTCATGCAGATGGGGCAGAATTATAATTGTTGTAATAGTCTTACTGGTGAAATATATGTAATTACAGCAGCAATTTGCCACATTGACATGCTAGCTTCCAACATGACAGTTGCACTCTCCCAGTTGACTTGTTTTATCTATAAAAAAACCCTCTGCCAACGGCTCGGAACAGAGCAATACTGTGACCTCTGCAGGACCATCAATGCCTCACTCCAGCATTTTCTGTCAGGCTGCAAAACAGCATTGACGCAGGGTCGGCTCAGATGGCGACACGACCAAGAGCTCAGGAAGCTGGCAGGAGTGCTGGAGAAAAGTCGGCAAGAGGCAAATGACCAGTGTCCATCAATGCAGGATCCACTTCCTCAGGCAAGGGGAACCCGCAATGCATACCAGCAAGAGACCACCCGCCAAGCTATTAACACCAAGGGCGGTGTGGAAGATGGAAATAGACCTGGGTAGTAAGCTCCAGTTCCCACAGGAGATATGCAGCACCTGAAGACCAGACTTGGTGCTGTGGTCTGCAGCTGGGAAGTCAGCAATACTGATCGGGCTGACAGTGCCATGGGAGGAGGGACTGGAAGCAGCCTACGAGAGAAGGAAGGCAAAGTATGCAGACCTGGTCGCTGACTGTAGAGAAAGTGGATGGAGTGTGAGGCTGCACCCGGTGGAGGTGGGAGCCAGAGGCTTTGTGGGCAGATCAATATGAAACTTGCTCAAGGACCTGGGACTACGCAGAGCCACACTGAGCAGATCCACCAAAGAGCTCTCTGAGGAAGCTGAGAAAGCCACTGGCTCTGGCTGAACAACGAGACAAGGCTTGGGGAGTAACGTCCAATTAGGTTTTGCTGCAGCTTCCCTTGTCTTTCAAGTCCTGCATTTGGGTCAATCGTACTGTTGTCTCTGGCGGACAAGCTGGACAAACTAGAGACAAGGACCCTCACAGAAAAAACTGCACCCATTACCACATTGTTACAGTACTTAACAAGCTGGTTATTTGCAACGTTCATTCTGAATCAAACATGTTATTTGCAGTATTCACATTTCGCACCAACTGAACCCTGTGTATCATGTTTGTACATACTACCTATATTTGCACTAGATTCCTGTCAACTTCTTCCATAAATACATATTTAAATACATATATAATACCTTTATATTGCAACTATAGCATTCCTTATGGTGTAGTACTTTCTCTTTCTTCAGACTTTATACTATATTTTTTGCACTTCTGGTTAGATGCTATCTGCATTTCATTGGCTCTGTACCTGTACTCTGCACAATGACCAATGATTCTAATCTCATTTAATCGAATATTATGACACAGTTACTTGTCTAAATTGACTTATATAGTTAAAGGGCAGGGCAATGGGATTGGTTTGTTTAGCATACCTTGAAACGATTGATCAAGTCATATCTGGTGAGTAGCTCATAGAAGACGAATTTCAGTGCGTGGTCTCCACTGGCATCATTCAGTGCAAACACATCAAAGGACCATGTGTCCACATGCTACAACAGATACATACAAACAAGTTTAATCAACACACAAATAATATAACTCATTGCTACAGTAAGATTATGTTCTTCGATTAAAAAAAGAAGATTAAGAAAACATTACGTTACGATCTTGTACAGGGGTTTCAGGGTGGCGGGGACAAAGAGACCATGAGTCAGCACAGAACTGTAGAAGCTGGAGGATGCTGGTCGAGACCGGTTTGAGGCGTGAAACATGAAACGGGGGGTTTACCCTCATGGACCGGGGGAGCAGGAGACAGACGGTGACCGGGTTAATTCTTTCGAACAATCTTGAATGGACCGACGAAGCATGGTGCCAGTTTTTCGAGACTAACCGCAAAGGCGGTCACAAGTGGAGAGCCAAACCCTTTGACAAACCCGATATGATGGGGCCGAACCCGCCTCCAGGTGGCCCGACACCACAGGATGAACCGTGCAGCCAAGGTCATTTCAGCATCCCTCTCCTGTTCTGGGAACACTGGTGGTTGATACTGTTGGGGTTTTACCTATTTGCTTAGCTTGGTTTAGTATGCTACTATGTGTAGTACTTATACAATCAATAATAATGTTATTCTGTAATGCTTGCTCATGGGGACATGGGTGAGGGGGTTGCCTGCAGGCAGCTGATCAAAGAGCAGTTCTCTGGTTTCCAGTTTACAGCTTGTCTGGACATTTCTCAGTGTGAGAGGTGTTTGTATTGTTAATTGTATACAGCAGATGGTTCTCTATCTTCTGTGATGTGTTCATCCTTGATTGCTTCCCCAAGTCGTTCGCCTGGTGATCTGCATTGTCTACTTCCCAAACAACTGTAAACTTACAGGGGCCCCAAAGATAAGAAACACAGACTAAGAAGGTTCAATCCTTGACCCAGAAACCATGAGGGGGGCTGTGAGGTAATGGGCCCCAAAGATGAGAAACAAGGGTTAAGAAGATTGAATCTTTGACCCTGACGACATCCAGAAGAACCAGAGGAGCAGACTGAGGAAGTAGGACAGATAACATGAACAGAAAGACATGAACTGAGGTGATATCTGGAACTGTTCATGGACCTGAGGATGGTCAGTACCAAGAGGTGGGGACAGCACCTGCACCAACAAGGAGACTGAGAGCACTAAGCTTGGAAGTATCACAACTAGTTTAGACCAATAGGAAGAGATGACCATGTATGAAGGTATATAATGTAATGTTGAACAAGGCTCGGGGTTCTTGGGGATCGATTCTTTTCGGACTCAGACTCTGGTCTGATCTCTGGAGCCTCAGGAAACCTCAGCTGAGCGATATTCATTGATGCTTGTGAAATAAACCACCACAAATAGAGAGAAGTTGTTTGTCTGCTATTTTAAAGCTTGCACGGGATTAACGAACACGACAATACCGATACTATCACTCAAACGGGGAGAGACCGGTAGGAGCGTTATTGTACGAGTACCCTGCCCAGACAAGTTGATCACTCCAGGTGGTTGGGTTAAAGGTATCCAGGCACCGGAGCGTTCTCTCCAGTGTCTGATTTGTGCGCTCAGTCTGACCAGGTGAAATCCCGATGACAGGCTGGCGGAAGCGCCCACAACGAAGCAGGACGCTTTGCAGAACCAAACCCGCGGTCCAAAACGATGTCCTGTGGAAGGCCATGGCCACAAAAAACATGCTGGATGACAAACTGGGCAGTTTCCAGGGCCGAAGGCAACTTGGGGAGGGGAATGAAGTGGGCTGCTTTCGAGAAGCGATCAACTATGACCAAGATGGTGGTGGAACCCTTGAAAGGGGGTAACCCGGGAATGAAGTCCAGGTTCACATGTGACCAGGGGCGATGAGGGATAGGCGGGGCTATAGGAGACCAGCAGGAGGACCCCTAGAAGGTTTGTTTCAGGCGCAAATGGTGCAAGCAGCCACAAACTCTGGGACACCCCTCTCCATCCGGGGACACCAGAATTTCCTGGAAATTCCAGAGTGTGGCGGACCCCCGTATGACTTGTAAGGCGTTACGAATGACCCCACTGGAGAACCCGCGAATGTACCCCTGTCCGATCCCGCATCTGGGCCTCCCGCACAATAGTTTATATTCCCCAGGCGAGCGGTGTGAGGATGCAATTGGGTCGTATAATGGTTCAGGAGACTCGTTCCTGTCCGAGGGGTCAAATCGGCGGGGGAGGGAGTCTGGTTTAAAGGGCCCATATTCTGAAAAAAATCACTTTTGCTATGATTTTTTTTTTTTTTTGCCATAGTACAAGCTAGCGCTAACCACCAGCACTAGCTTCTAACGATTAGCATGGGCTCCACATGGTTCCCTGGTACGCAGTCGGTCCAGCAGTACACATCCCCCGCCGTCTTTTTGGAATTTGTGAAATTAATGCGTTTGGAAATGCTATTTAAACTGGAATATAGTGTCATTAGCGTTGTCCAGGGAAAAATTTGTGTATGTTTGAGATCGGAGCGCTCTCCTGTTACCATGGTAATAGTTAATGAGTGGGCGTTGACAAATGAGCAGCAGCTCATGAATATGTAATGAGCAGCAGAAACAGCACTCTGACAGGGACACAGACAGAGGGAAGTAGAAGGAGGCAAGAATCTTTTCCAAAAAGCTATTTCAAGCAAACAACTTCAGAAACATGTTTCCTGGAACTCATAGACCCATTTTAACTTGTTGAAAAAGAGTCATCATATGGGCCCTTGAAGATTCTTCAAACCCAGAGGGTACGACAGGTTGAAGTCAAACCTATCGAAGAAGAGGGCCCACCAAGCTTGTGTGGATGTGGCTATGGTGTCCAACACCGGAGGTGAGCGTGGATTCAATTGTTTCATTGCTGTGCATGCTGTGTGAGCATCAAGTTTAGGAAGGAAATTGATGTGGTGGTAAGGACTTGTCAATCACAAGGAAGTCCCACCCTAAATCAAATTATGCTTTATTATCTGTTTTACTCTAAATGGGACCATCATTTACAAAATGACCATGTCGTATATGGAATTAATTGAAGCCTGGGATGAATGAAAAATGTAATATCATGTACATTGAATTAAGATATCAGGTGAGAAGTTAACATTACTATTTTTAGATTAAGAGATTCATTAAAGGACACTGCATACACATAGCTTTACGTGTGTGAGGCAAATAATGCA
Source organism: Macroramphosus scolopax (assembly GCA_901007825.1). Classification (NCBI taxonomy): domain Eukaryota; kingdom Metazoa; phylum Chordata; class Actinopteri; order Syngnathiformes; family Centriscidae; genus Macroramphosus; species Macroramphosus scolopax. Next base: position 8,453 of record CAAKHC010005608.1, on the reverse strand, counting down.
TAAGCACATTTCTGCCTTGGTAGATGAAATTATTATTGGTGAATATTTATAATATTACAATTCATGCACTCTTCACATAATTAATGAAAAAGGGAATATGAAATGCATGTAGGAATACAATGGTAATATACAATTGAGGCATTGCTTCAGACTAACTAGTGCACATAAGTGGCAAACTGGTTAGTAAAATTGTAAGAAAAGGTTCATAAGGTGATTTTAGGTTCACTGACGCCTTCCAGTCCACAACCTTCCTCACTCCCCCTTTTATTCCTTTACACTCACTCAGCATTCCACCTTTCAGTTGGATTGCTAGATGAATTACGATTACACGGCTCTAAAATAAAATGAGAATATTAAACATAGTCTAAATTGTCCATCCATTTTCCGATGCTTATCCTCGACCAAGTTATAGTGGCAGCAGCATATGAATGAGCTGACCCCAGATGTTCTTGTCATCAGCAATGCCATCTGGCTTCTGCTGGGAAATGTCCCGTGCCAGTCTGCATATTTGAATAGGAGTTTTTCATTTTACACCAAGGATGAAAAATACAACGAATACCTTCAGCACAGTTATTGCATTTGCAGGATAATTGAGGCCAGCCATGTTGGAGGTTCGTCTGTACATCCTGTCACAGAGAAATAACACAAACACAAGAGCCTGAGCAGACACTCAATGCTACACTGGCTAGAATGTTATCTATTCAAATTAAAATGATGTCTAGAATTACTGTATCATGCACACTGTATAATATTGCTAAAATAATACAAGAAACTAAACAGTTGAAGATAACCATTACTATCAGGGTGCCCCAAATGAGAGACTAAAGATGCTTCAGCTGATTCCGAGTGCTGCTGCACGTCTATTGACAGAACTAGGAAAGGAGATCATATTTCTCCTTGACTGACAGAATAGAATACAAAGTCCTTTTTCCTCACCTGCAAGGCCCTGAATGAACTAGTAGAACCTTATTACCCAAATGGAACACTACGTTCCAAAAGTTCTGTTAAATACCACAAACACATTTTTACTGTCATCACTTGTATCTGACATCAAACACTTTTACCGAGCATTCCATGAGCGGAGAGACCTGCTGCAGACCCAGTGGAGGTAGTCTAATATAATAGTACCTTGAAGAAAAACTCCAAAACACGCCCCGGGAGAAAACAACGGAGGTCTGTCTCTGCCCGGCTTCTTTCGTTGATGTTGTCAGACATTGCTGATAACAACTGAAACATGTTTGAGACATTTAAGAGCACTTTTATGGACAAAAAATGTAATGTGTACAGTTGCACCGTAGCATTTGCTAGTGGTGGTTCAAGGGACCTCTGGGCACAGCATACTTTGCTTATACTGGAACAATTTAAAAAAATAATTGCTCCCGATGATAGAATATGACACCACGACATTAGGGAATTACGCACAGGCCGATAAATACCAAAGATTTCCTTGAAGAACTTCCTGTTTGACAAAGCTAGGGGCTGACTCAGGCTTGTCCTGTACCAAGCCTTAGTAATGCTGCTCTTCAGCAGCATCACGGCAGCCCAGACTGCCGTGGGGACTTCCCATGATGCTCTGGGCTCCTATCTCATCCTCTCTATCGGTATGCATTCATATCCCATTGAAGTATGTTAATAACTCCTCATATGTTTTTTCTCTCCCTCATTCTATAATACATTAATCAAAATTAAGCTTTTCTCTTTGTTTCTCTTGCGAGGTCACCATGGTGGCAGGGAGGTCGAATGATTCATCTGCACATGAAAATGGGTTATACAAATGAAATTGAAATATATTGACAAATATTAAAGGTTGCAAGCAAATGAGGAAACCAGATATTTTCTTTTCATGTAGAAAAGCTGTTGTTTGTGTGATTTATTTTCATTTCCAACCATTAGTAAACACAATTTAAAGAAACATGTAAACAAAGTCTCCTAAATTCAGCTGAATAAATCATCATGTTACATCTAATCTTTACTTTAACAAATTACTTATAAGGAAATCAATGGACTATCCTCAACCAAATCAATTATTTTTGGTGCCTAAACCAGACCTAAACAGTACGAAGGCATAAACATTGTCATGCTGCTAACTGATCAGAGGTGTCTGATCAGTGTGTGTGCTAGCTCCATTTAAATTAATTATGTTGATGAACTCAGACCTTTGTCATTACCACAGTTCCAGACCAGTGCTTTTGCAAATCTTTGTTTTATTTAGAAATCCTAGAGAACCTCAAGATCAAGTAAATCTAGCAAAGCTGGACAGAACTGAGCCGAACTAAAGGAAAAAAAAACCCAAACCTCTCCACAAAGATGCCAGCCTGCACTGCATGGACAATGCTGCGAAACCGAGGCTTGTCCTCGTTGTGATGCCGTATTAGGCCCCTGTGCCGGGTGAAGGTGGAAGTCAGCCAGTCACGAACCTCTGAAGGCACACTGTTTGACTGGATGTCACCCAGCTCATCTTCTTGGTCCACCATACGTCTGAACAGAATAACACATACCCCAAAGCAGAACAATCACAAGTTATACAATTTCTACAGGTTGCTTTGCAAATGTCAGCACAGTGATAATTGATAAATGTAACCACGTATCTATCAACAAATGACCGAAATTCCATGACTAAGAGGAGATGTTCACAAGCTAATATAGATCTTTCATAATATTAACTATAATGAAATTTATGTTTTGTTTTAGTTGAGGAGACGATGTGAAACTAAAATGTGTGTGGTGGCCGATCAGACATTCAAAATGCATGATAGGTTATTTTCACCCAATCTTGAGTCTTGTCTTTCTGTCAAAGTAGCAGCAATGAATCCCTGTCATTTTTTTAATTGATTGAGGGATGTTTTAAGTCCAGCTAAACAGATTATGATGTCCAAAAACCGAAAAAACGAAAATGAATAACAACGAATGTCCTCACATAAAAGGATTTTGTCCGGACAAGGAACAGATCTACGGACAAACTTTATTTATAGAGCGACAGAAAAGGAAGCACAATGCACTGCAGTAACGAGGGACTGAGAGACGCCCTGTGGCGAAGGCAAATTAGCTTGGAAGAATACCACTAACCTGAAAAGACACTTGAAGACGTATCACCCTGCTATTTAGTCAAAGGTAAGTTAGCTAAAGTAACTGCAGCAAGAACTTGTACCTGGTGTGGCAAACAGAAGCACTGGGACTTGAAACATCCGCTGTCTTGTAAGGGCTTTCAGGTAAACACTAATCGAACAGTAGTTGTTCAGTTTAAAGATTCATATATAGTTATACTATATATACAGAGGAATTGGAACATATTCAAAAGCTTATTTTCTATTATGCATCTTGTTATTTTTTTTATTCTTTTAATTTAATTTAGAATTTTTTTTGTCACCCACTGTAAAATAAATAGTTTGTTGCTTTCATGAAATTATAAACTGTTGACACTTTATTGCTGTTTTACCTGTTATGACAAAGTAAAACCTCAAACTTGTATGAAGAGGAGAAAAAGCACCGGCATGTGTCGACCTACTGTGAAATAAAACAGAACCATGCAGTTCTATTTCAGTCCTTCCCTTATTTGTGGAAAATTGACAAAATATTAAGTAGCCCACTTTGCAATAAAACATATAGCTGCATCCTAATAGCTTTAAAAAGAGTAAACTGAAATAGGCCAGTTACAATTTAATTATGACTTCAGTCTATTTCAGTTTGTTGCCGTCCTTGTCTGTTTTTTCATCATCAACTTAGGCAATCGAGCCTGAACATAAAACACCACAACTACATCAGCTTTGCAAAATAACAGCCTTAAATTAAATGATGTTGTTCTGACCTGTTTAATGTGATTTCTGTTTCTGAACATCCCTGCTGAGCTTCTCTATATCGGCTGTAAGACGAGACTTTGAGCTTCACTCAGGACTGCCGGCTGTCGTCTGTCAGGCTGAGCGATATTTGGATTTCATGTAGGTCATGTTGAGATTGGAGACTACATCTACTTCTTGAAATTACGTTTGCTCTGCTCAGTTTTACGCAGCTGTTCAGAAATTGTTCTTTTTCTTTCATCTCCTGCTTGTTACTTTTCAGCAAATGCTGTTTGTTCTGGAAATATCTTTCAACATTATATTTTTGGTTGTTTGCTAATTTACCTCCACATATCAATCATACAGGTGATTCCAAATCGTTAGTAGTGATTGCAATATTTCTAAACAAGTAGGTTCAAGTCCGGACTCTTATCAAACGTTAGGTTTTTCATTAAGGTCTGACCATGTTGAGCCAAGTTATAACGGTTTTGCTTTTTATGGGGAATTATCGAAATTTATGACGGCCTAATGCCCAGACCGTGTTACGAAAACTCGAACACTTCATAATTTAATGTTGCCAAACCTTCGACTGTACCTGGACCAAGACAATTGTCTGCTTAAATGGGTGAGATTGTTAAATTGTGACCACTTGAAACTGCAAAAAAAACAGAGAACAACTGCTTCTTTAAAACATACTGGCGGGCCTCCTGATGGGTTGAGGCGATGGGTGGCATCAACATATTTGTAAATCATGGCATGATAAACATGCCTACAAAGATTCGTTTGTCTCGGCAAAACTCACATTAGGGGCTGTTGTTTTTTTTTAACTTTCTAGGCACCGCTATCAAGGCAACACTCATGTACTAAACCCATAAAATACCTAAATGTCCGCAAGGCCAGATGCGTTTGAAAACTTTCACGAGTTCTTGAGCATGTTAGGGCCGTCAAATAAGCAATTCATTTCAGAAAAGAATAAATCCTATAAATCCAATAGAGCTCTTGCACCACTGGGGCTCAGGCCCCCATTATGCTTGATCTGTTTTCACTCACTTGTCCCCACCGGTTGTAAAGGTTAATGACAACCAGATTGTAGTTGTGACCAGTCTCTCTCCTCCCCCCAATAAGTGCACATGTACTTGTAGGTTTATGTGGTTGAGTATGGTGAATGAGGCGCTGTACCTTCCAGTCCTTCAGGCCTCCAGTCACCCTCCCCAAGGCCCAATTACAATTAGGATCTGAGTAGGCACATTCCACTAGTCCCATCCTTTGGAGGTTCTGAAGTACTCTTATTTCAATGCGTTTGAAAGCATTGCTGCTATGTTCAATTGGCCATAGAGTGTACTCTTGTGCTTCAACGCAGGTTTAGGGATATCCTTATTAATTGGAGTTACAGTATGTTCAATTTTCCAGACTTGGACTTTAATTCTATCCATCAGCTCATCTACTCTGCAGTACATTTATCCTGTCTTCATCCACTCGCCAGGTTATTGTTTCAGGCTACGTGGCTGATCACGTCTTCGGCTACCTGGATTCAAATGTTTCTTTGTGAACTTTGCCGTATGATAACTCTCATTTCCTTGTGCCACTGCCACATGATCATTACCTGACTGCCTGTCCGTTCTTCTGCATGTCCACCAACTCCTTGCTTCCATGCTAGCCAAGCTCACCTATAGCTCCCATTTTCTGCAGCACTTCTCCACAAGCTTCCATCGTTCCCTCTTCATCACCTGGCAGATAATTACCTCATCTGCTTCAATTCCTTTTTTACCATCAAACCTCAAACTGTGTCTGTGTTCTGCGCTTGGGTACATATATTGTGGTTGACAGTAGCTCATTTTCTCTAACAGCAGGAAGAATTGTTTTCCAGTCTTCAGTTGTATAATGTCAAAAGACCATCTTGTATAATAATGCTCATATTGCTTGGATGTGTGGAGAGGATAAATGGCACCAACTGTGAATGCTAAGGAAGGGAAAGCGTGTTTTCTTTCAGTAACCTCGTCCACAATTTTTTCACTCTAGTGTATTTGCTGCAGTGTATCAAACTTCCCTCAAGTTAAGTCACCTTCTCAAGCAAACTCTGTGCAGCCCATCAATTTGGATGGTTTTGTAGGCATTTCTTAGCTTCACGATGTGTAACCGCTAGCCTGAGAGCTGCGTTGTAGTAGCTAATTAGCTTTGACTCAGGATCATGTGTCCAGTCACTGCAGTACCGGCTCGGGCTAATGGAGCCACGCTCATGAAATAATGAGGAGGTCGTACAAGTGTTAAAATATGGCAGCGACCAATGTATTAACAAAACATGCCAGCCCCAGTGATTTATTATTATTCAGGGGTATTTGCTGGTAAATTCTTAGTTAAGAAAAACAGGAATACCATCAGAAAAATGAGGCAAGAGGAAGAAAAACAGCATCTGCATTGGGAGATAGAGCGAAGGGAAAAGCAGAACTTAAGAAACAGGATAAAAAAAACACAAGTTTGCAGCAGCTACACTGCTTGGGCCTTTAGTGATAATCAAAATGAATAGGATCCAAGCAGTTTAACTGCTTTGGCTTCTAATGAACAAATTAAATAAACCAAAATAAGAGGTGAAATTAAATTCCTTGCCTGGTTTCCTCAATGTACAAAGATTCAAGAACTGAGGCAGCATGCTCCAGGTTTTTCTTCAGGTCCACAACGGATGCCTCCCCCCTCTCCAATTGCTTTACTAGACATCGCAACCTGCAACAAAAATTCACCACAACACCAACATTACCACTTCATTTACACAGGATGTACAATCGGGGATTGACCATAATAAGAGACCAGATTACCAATGTGATAGAAGAACATTCAATCTGAGTTGAGAAGATGGGAGTTATTGCGGCTGTTTTAAAAGATGTTAAAGGGCCGCAAGGAGCGAAGCATGAGAGAAAGACGCTGTATGACGCGCACGCAGGAGAACTCAGGTCCACTCCAATCTTTGCATTTGACCTTTTATACAACAGTTCCCAGCATACTATTATCTAAACGTGGATGTTTAAGTTGTGATATTTGCGTTAGTTGCAGTCGACAGAACTGATCGCTCCCGTGCTCACCCCCTCTCTGTCCAGAGTCCCACACTAGTGCCCAGGTGGACGCCATGACTCATTATTAGCGTGGCAGCGCCCCAGCTCCTGTGTCACGCCCACCACCACCACCAGTGCAGTGCCCAATCTGTCAATCAAGTGTGCAATACATTTTGTCAATAATAATACAAACACAAGACCAGGCATAAGTCGCATATGGCTCCTACAGGTGTCTTTTGTGACTTAAATTAAACCTTTATAAAGCTATCCGTCAGCAAGGTCATGGTATATCTAAGTCATGATGACCTTTATTAATAATGCATTAAATATTGTGTGGTGAAAATGCCCGTATTTACAATTTAGCCCCCAAGGCTGTGAACCTGATTTGGTGTTGATCAAGGTAAAAGTCTCCAAACTTTTATTAATCTTCTGTTTGTACTCACTAGTGTGATGGCTCAAGGCAAGCCTAACCTCGCCCTAATTATAAGCTTTATCAAGAAGAAAGGTTTTCAGCCTTCTCTTAAATGTGGACAGGGTGTTTGCTTCTTGGACCAAACTGGAATATGGTTCCACAGGTCAGGAGCCTCATAACAATACATTTTAATAGATTAAATTCACCTGGAACTGAAAGGAATTAGCTCCCATCTTGCTTTGTTCTCCCTTACCCCTCCCGTGTTGTCGAATAGAACCTGTCTGGACCTTGTGTTTCAATTTAGGTAGGAACATTTCTAACCACTTAGTCATGACGGAAGGAAATAATCTATAATCTATATTAAGAACGAATATTAGTCCAAATAACCGACCATTTCCATTTTTTTGCTTGTTTTGGTGTAGCAGGGAAGTGTTTGTGCCTTTTTTAAAACCAAGATTATTGTATTGTGATAGATGTTAACTCGTGTTTGAATTCCTTATCTCACTCTGCTGTACAACCATCAGATCCTGATGACTTGCTCAACTGGAGCCAAGCTAATCCTTTTTTTAAATCACCTTCAGTAATGTCATCAGTAATCATTTTGTTCTTCTTTTAGTGTGGTCAAATCTGGGGAATTTAGAAAGGTGTCCAATTGAGTTAGGCTGCCCTTTGGATCTTTGGTCCAAATATATTCATCAATTAAGATCCACGCAGGCGCCTGCTGGGTGGAGCTGAGTAGTGGGAACAGTTCAATTCTTCCACAAACTCGACCATGTCTGATCCCTTCACTTGTTCCTCCGCTGATTTATCACTTTTATCATCTAAGTCAAGACCTACTCCACATTTTGAAAGCAATCTTCCACCCCTTGTTTATAATACTGCTTACCAATGCTATATGAAGGGATTGTAAATTTAAGTATTGACAATCTTACAAAGACGTCTCCCCTGCAAACCCGTGTGTTGAAAAGTTATCAGTTGGAGGCTAAAGCGTGAACCTGGTTTACCAACCTTAAATTGAACTTAAGAAAGTCACAAATGAACTTAACCAGTTGATCATGCCAAAGTTTAAAAGAAATGAAAACACCAAGACCTTGTCGACTCTGACCCCCGACGCATGTGGCAGGGCATTCAGGCCATCACCGACTACAAGCCCAGTAAATCCTCACCAACAGTCATGGATATGCCCTTCCTCCAGGAGCTAAATAACTTCTATGCCCGTTTCGA
>CAAKHC010005606.1:9680-20487 GCA_901007825.1 Macroramphosus scolopax | reverse complement strand
AACATGCTGCTAAAAGGAGACCTGCCTTCTTCCTTGTAGTGAATACGAACTACAAAGTAAGTGCTGTTCTTGGTGATTTTTCTCTGCTAACACGTACGATTTTGTAAAGTTGAATTTGCCTGCACAGCGGTTAACTTAATTATTTGCAGGCTTGAACGGCTGTAGTTTGAACTAGCAGCTAGCCGGCTAAGAGCCCAGCTGTGCTTTGTGAATAGCATTGGCTAATTTTGCTAGTGCTGTTTGTTTCTATCGCTATTTGGCATTTCGCTGGGCCTGTTGTTGTCCGCCGAGATAGACTGTTCAAGTCTGGTGTCAAACAATACCAGACAGTTATACAAACGACAACGTGAATGCAGTAAACTTAACTCAATGACGGTTGCTAATGCTAAGTGCTAACAGTCAGGTTAGCTTGCGTTACCCTCACTGCTAACCTGAATGAGTGGTGACAGAGCCACAGCGAATGTTTCAGTAGGGTTGTTTTTAACAGAATAAATGTGCACACTAATGTTTGTGTCAGCTTCAGAGTTTTCTAACGTTACAGCCCGTTGTAGAGTGTCTAACGCTAATCATGTAGCTGTCTGCTAAGTAGCAAATGTAGTGTAACGTTAACATTTCGTTACATAACATTTAATCTTTGTCATAATTTCAGCATCTTCGTTGCGTAACGTTATCAACGCAGATATTTGGCTCTATCTGAGTAATCAAACGTGTGTCTGAACTGATGTGGAGCCCGTGGTTGCTGCCAGTCGTGCAGGTTTTATAGAGCAGGTTATAAATTGTAAACATAACAAGTGGGGCCTTTTTTACAAGAAGGTAAAGTATTAAAGAAGAGTCCTGAAGTTGTCCTGGTTATTACTCAGCAAGAACAAAAACATCAAGGAACCTGCTTGGTTGGAATTAGACGGAGTGAATTTACTTAAATTTTAACCTAAAACAATGCGGTGTGGATGCTATGCTGCTCTTCTTCTAGTGTCATTTCTGATCACCATTGGCTTGTGCTGCTACTATTTTACTGACACGTATTAACAGTACTGTAGTCTCTCATGATCAATCTTAAGATGTGTTCATCTTAAGATTGAAGCATAAATCACAAGGAGAATTAATTACATTTTCAAAGATGGCAGCAGTTCATTCCCATGAAATGCTCACAAATGCAGACACCAACAAGACCAAAGAGGTCTTGTCTTTTTCTCTTGTCTTCTGATGAATTCTCGTTACAAAATATGAATTCAGTCTTTTTTCTTTTTATTATAGATGCTTTGCTTTTCCAAGGAGTGCATCCGGGCGTTTGTTACCAGAGTTTGCAACAGAAGATGTAAACATATACATAACATATGTATATGTTTACATCTATGTATATGTACATGTAACATATGTATATTTTAGTGGAATGACATGTTTTACATGGCATTTTGTAGTTGAACGGCATTGGAAAAACATTTGTCAATAGAAACAAAAACTGTCAGGGAAATGTGAGACATGCAACGGATCATCTGCTTTGGCATAATTCAAAAAGAGTTTTCATTACTAGTGTAGTGTCCATTCAAAACATGCTGATTGCTGCTTGCAGCTGATACTAACACAGGGATTCCTAATTAATCAAACCAACAACCCCACAGTTATGAAACTAATATTGCATTTTGATGCACTTGTCAGGTTAATGTGCCTTCCATTTGCCCAGGCATGAAATACTTGTGAAGTATGTGTGAAAATTACAATGATTTACTTCGTCTATTTGTTTGACAATTACACTGATTAGAGATGGACCGATTTATATGCCAAACATTAGTTACATTCATCATGTTGACTGCCATCGGCCTATCCACAGCGGCTGACTTGGAGCAGGTCCAGCAGGTGTTAATATAACATGCATATATGCATAGCTAAAAGGCTTTTGAAACAGTTATTTTTCAGTGAAAAATATCGCAGTCATATGAAAGAAAGTTAGAGGTTAGCGGTTGTTTCATAAATTTGAATGATTTGATTTTGCGGTTTTCAAAGATGGTGTGATTAAGGGCTGGAAGACTCTAAGTTCTTCATTATAGAAAAACAACAGATTTCCTTGTTTCTCTGGCATAAAAGGGAGAACAAATAACAATATAAACAGCACTACAAATGACTCAGTGATAGCAGACCCCTGTGGAATAGCCCACCCTTCTATTAACTGCAACTGCTCAACTGAAATCAATATATATATCTGGATGCATATTCAAAAGTATTCGAAGTATGCCTACACTTTTTACTCTGCTGTGCGGTAGATGCAGTAGAGGGCTGTTACTTGCTCACGAGGCAGGAGACCACAGGTGACCCTCTTCTTTGGAAAGTCACTTAAGTTTGTGTAGAAAGTTTCTATCAGTGTTATTTGGATTGACTGGAGGTTTCAATCGGGATTCCCACTGAGGATCGTGTTTTTTGTAGCCCTGCTTTATTCCCAGGACATGAAAATGATAAAGCCATATAGTTTGAGAAGGTTTCAGCAATAGTTGACATAGCAAGAAAAGATGGGCAGCCACGGCCAAACCTAACTCTAATTCTATGAGTATACATTTGGCTATTATTTCAGTTTCCATAAATTACATATTTATACTGTGATTACTAAAGTGAAGTACTTTTATTACTCTTGCTTGATTATTTTGTAATGATCTGTATTTTGTGTGAGACTAATTAGTAGCAAACTCTACAGGGTAAAACAGCTGTTGGGTTTAGATACAAATCTGTCATTTTTATTACTAGAGATCCCAACTCCCTCCAGCGATGTTTTCTCATGTTTACCATTTGTTTTCTGCCACTCTCCTGCATTAGTGGACCGCAGCTTGAAGCGCCGGCAGGTCAAACCTCTCGCTGCCTCTCTCTTGGATGCCTTGGATTATGACAGCTCAGACGACAGTGACTTTGAAGTGGGGGAGGCCTCAGGTAAGTCTTAAACCTACAGTACATATAACATGTTTCGAGGTCTAAGCAGCGAAGCTACAGGAACCCAATTGTTTTTGTTCTCATTCCTCTTCATCTTCTTATTTTTCTCCGCTAAAAGTCTAAAAAAAAAGTATAAATCCTGATCAATATCAGCAGCGTCAGAGTCTGAACTGCCCTTTCGCTATTCCTCCCCGCAGGTCTTTCTCTCGCTTTTTAGAATAATCTGCTATTGACTGCATAATTTCTGGAACACGGGCACTATCAACTAAAGTAGATTGTTTACCAGATTTACGGTTTGGGCGGATCGTTGCCAGGTTGGCGTATCATTAACTCGCTATGTCTAAAAAAAAAAAAGTAGCATATTGGACTATTTTGTTTGCGGTGTAGACCGGTGCCGACTGAGTGATGAACTTCACACAGTGAAGCCTACAGACCAGGATGTGGGCTGTTTTTTATCTCCCTACCACATTCCACTTTGTTAGCGACAAACCATTAGTAATTAAATGCAGTTTGGGAGGTTCATGTTCAGGTTGTATTCCTCTCGGGTATCCAAAGCTAGTTCTTTGATGCTTTGCTAACAATAACGCAGATTTCTGATTTCTGTTATTGCTGTTTTAACACTTGCTCAGTCATTGGAGGTTCCTAAATACTTAGTGGTGTTTTTTCATCACTACAATAAGAAGGGGGTCTACTTGTGTCAGCTGCCCCCCTTTCATCATGATTTTTTTCCCGAAAGTCAAAAGTTCAACAGCTATAACAGATGTTCCGAGATCGACACAGATGGAGTAAATTAGAGTAAAAAACACAGGTTGTGTATAACACAACCTGTGTTAACATGCTCAGACACAAGAAAAAACAAACACCAAAGGTAAATACAGCTGAATCCAAATATTTAAAGAAACCAAGGCTAAAAACATTCAAACCAAATTTTTCACAACTCCACATTTCATGTTACCATACATTTAAGTTTTTAAGTCATTGTGTTAAGTCAATGGAGTGTCTACTTTATTTTCATGAGAGATAATTTCAAAATAAAAGCCAAGCAATATATTTATGCCAGCTTTTCTTTACCAGAACAGATTGTCAGTGCACCATAACTTTAAATACACTCAGTTGACTGTCTCTATAAACTGTATGGACGATTCCAGAAATTGAAATACTTCTGGAAGCTTCTGATATGCCAATTATCATAATTAAGGGCTGATTGGGAATGTGTCTGTGTTATTAAATGGGGAGTGCACATATATATATAATATAAATATATATATTCTCAGAGTCAGTGCCTCTTTGCACTTGATAGCCTGGGAACATCCAAGCAACATGGCCAAGACCTGAGAAAAAGAATCATGGCCTTCCAAAGACGAGTGTCTGTGCAAAACATTGTAGGCCTGTATGAAAATCCAGATGATGCTTGCAAACACGTAGGAAAACATGAATTCATCAATCAGCAGAATGTAGACTTGGGGCTAATCCGTTGACTGTGTTCTGGTAGGATCAGACGGCACAGGCAATGGCAGTGATGAAGAGGGATCTAAAGCAAGTGCTGCAGGCTCGGAAAGTGACTCAGAAAACGCTGGTCCTGCAGAGGATGGTATAGATGAAGAAGAGGCCAAAGAACTGGTTGCGGAGGACAACCTAACTGAAGATGATGAGAAGAGCAAACAGCAGCCTTCCTCAGACAGTTCCACCAAAGACACCCCTGTTGTCACCCCACTCAAAGGTAAACGAAGGAGCAAGAAGTCCTCAGAGGCCGAGCCTGCTGCAGTTACTGGCAGCGCCTCCACCTCCACGTCTGGATCCATCAGCATTAACACTGATGAGTCGCAGGCCGAGCCCAAGAAATGGAATTTCCGCAGGAACCGTCCACTGCTGGACTTCACCACCATGGAGGAGCTGAACGAGATGGACGACTACGACAGTGAGGACGATAATGACTGGAGACCCACAGCAGGGAAAAAGAAAGGCAAGGCAGCTGCCCAGAAGGGAAGCACAGAGGCAGAGGATAGTGGCAGCGCAAGTGGTGACGATGATGACGATAACGATGATGATGAGGATGACGATGATGATGATGACGACGACGACGATGATGATGACGAGGATGATGACGAGGATGATGACAAGGAAGATGGTGCCGACAACAACAACAGTACTAGTGATAGTGACAAGGAGTTGAAGAAGCCCAAGAAAAAGGCCAAGAGCACCAGTGCTTTTGATGAAGAGTTGACCAACGACAGCATGTCCCAGGGAAAAGGCAACGAGGTGAGTGCAACTCTCACAAAGCCATATGAAGTCTGAAGTCCAACTGAAGTAAAGTGACTCCATTTCATTCTTTCTTGCTATAGATGCCTCATATGTGATTGAATCTGTCAGAATGCTTCCTGTTCTTTGTCATTTGCCCTCAGATTGTTAATCTAAGCCCGTTAGCGCACTAGAGCACGATCGGGCTGAGTTTTTGGTTATAATCTATAGCTAATTATCTACCGAAAAGAAACTATCGTGTGTTTACAGACCTAATCCTAATTTCAGTGATTTTGAATCTTAATTATATATTAAGTTTGATATTTGCAATTTAAATCCTGTAGTGTGAAGGAACAGCGAAGAGATGTCAGGCCCCCACAGCAGCCAATACAGCAGGCTGAACGGAGGCGTCACAAGCCGAGTGTTAGCTTGTAGCTAGCGCCTGCCTTGGTTGAGCTCACACAGCAAAACATATAAACCATTCTCATTCCGTCTTACAAGCCAGGTTTTCACTCAGTTTTGATCGCTTCGTGAAAATAACTGACAAGGAAAGTGAACAACCCTGTTTTTTTTCATGGTAAATGTACAGGAGATACTAAGTCCCTGTAATCATCACTTTTAAATCCTTTAGAATACAGTCTTGGTGTGTGGAACCGTATCCTGGTTGAATCATCCAATGTCTGTGTTTTTAAAGTCTGTTAGGATTTGGAAATACTGTAGTGTGAACCAGGATGAAGAGTCTAATAATATCAAAGAAAGGATCCCGTCAGAGATACATGTGTGTGTCTAACATGGAGCAGAAGTCTCACAAAATGTTGTTGGACAAACCTCACTTTGGGGACACTCCTGTGTGGGGACCAGAGATGTTTTTAAAGGTCTCTGTGTGTTCGACTTTCAATGCTTTAGTGGCTTTTAACTGCTGCTCAGTTACGATCTGCTTTATTTTAATGTTTCATGTTCGCTTTCAGGCACAGCAAAGTTGTGTTAAGTGATAGATAAAAACTCAGTATTTCCTGATTTGAATACTTTTACTTACCCAGAAGAATTAATACATAAACAAAAAATATACTTTGTTCATGGATAATTTCCATAATGTTGTCAAATCGAACGCCTAACAAACACAAAGGTTGATCAATGGGGCAGTTTACAGTTTTAACAATATCAGAATGATCCTTTAATATCTGGTCTTCACACAGCCTGGATAGTCATTCAGAGCAGAACAAAGTTCTTACTCTGCAGTACTCTTTGAGTTTGGTATCTGGCCTGCACAATGGCTCATTTGTGTGGAAAACAACAATATGAGCCACAAATCACCATAAATAATCCAGTGAGAGGCTTAGATGGTATCACAACCATTCCAGCAGAATGCTTCTGCTGTTTTTATAATCAACTTAGCATAGTGTGCATGAGCATTGTTAATGGGATTTAAAAACTGCCAGATACTTGATCTTTGGTCAGAACAGAGACTATGGGGGTGAATAAGTGGCTTTACAGTGGCTCTGCCTCCTGATTCCCCAGGATGCCTTACTGGACCGATCCCAGAGCTGGAGCACTCAGCACATCCTCATCTGCTGCGTTTGCCTGGGAGACAACAGTGAGGATGCAGATGAGATCATCCAGTGCGACAACTGTGGTGTGACTGTGCATGAAGGTAATCTGCGGTTGGTCCACTTTGTCAGTGTGTTGATGTATACAGAGACAGAAACAATTCCTGCTTTATTATTGAACCCCAAGAGTGTCCTGAAAACAACTCTGAGTTTTAGCAATGCAGAGCAGCATTTGGATTGAATGCCTGGTAACGTGTTGTTAAAGGAACATTTAGGCAAATTTCTAATCAAAATTTGCAAATGCGTCCAGACATAAGTGATGGTTGCGCTCCATGTTACAGCCCTCCACCAAGGTTTAAGAAGATGTGCCTGATCGTTTTTAAATAACCTACGGGGGTAATCAAATGTCAAGCAATAAAGATAAAGAAAGACTGGTACAATTATCGAAAGGCTTTATTAAAAAAGAAATGTTTGGAGACATCATTTAGAAGAGGTGTGTTTTGTTGACTCCCTGATGGATTCTGTTTTTCATGGGCTTCCTGTGTTAGGCTGCAACCTAAAAGAGCTCCTCACTTTAAGACTATGTCTTGAAGGAAAAAGCCACTGAATTCAAACAAACTTGGAATAAGTCAGCTGACTATTTTAAGAATTGTCCACAAAGAAACAAATATTTGTGAGAAGAATGTCCAAAGATCTTTTTCCTGGCAGCTGTCTGACAGCTTCCATCACAGAAATGAACAGACTGGATGTTGGTGGTGAACCTGATGGTCGAGAGAACTTTGTTCACACATATATGAAACAATAAAAAACTGTATTTAACACATGTAATTATTAGTTGTAGTTGACAGCTTCTGTCTCCTGAAACTGAACGTCCTGCTTCAAAACTCTGAGGCTGATCAGATTCAATTATTGATATAAATGAAGGGGTAGTGGAGGGGATGATTAGTTTTGGCTGTCACTGTTTCCAACATGGCAGCTGCGTCACAAACATGTTCATTTTACAGGTAAACAAAACATCCAGACGTGTTCTGAACAACTGAGGCGAGAATCAGGCAGCTCAAAAACAGAATCCTGATTCATATTGATTAGACACCGACTAGCTGGACAGTTTGATCAGTCACATGATCACTGCGCGTTTCACTGCACGTCATTTACATAAACTGGACTTAATTCTACAAATCATCAGCAAACTGTCAATTGGCTGCGCTGCACCGATCGTGACACATGCGGTTTAGTCGACTGCTGTCCTTGGAGAATGAATGTGATCTAGGTTCTGATGATTTGTGACGGAGAGTTGATGACCTACGTCAGCAAAACCAGATCGGACCATTAGGAAAATTTGATTGCATGGGTGATTTTTCTACCTGTAGAGGGCGTCCTTGTGCATATTTAATATAATATGTAACATTCAAATACTTTGTACCTAAATGTCAATTGATTTAAATTATTAGGTTGTAAATAACTGATCAGTATGAGACGGCTGCCAAGCTCAACATGTGAGTCATCGATGTGCTGTCAGAAGAACGGATGCTTCACTATGTTAGGTCTTTGACACTTTTCTTCTCACGTGAGCAGAATAATCCTCCATCTTCACTGCATGACTTTATACTCTCCGTTCTGGAAGCATTCAGTCTTTGTCAAGTGAAAAATTATTTCTATAAAATCTCAATGGAGTTAAAAACACTTCTCTTGATGCAGTCAACCTTGCGCCTTTTTTTTCCTGCCAAGCTCGTCATTTCTGACAAGGATTATATTTCCTTCAGGGATTATAAAGTTATCCTGTAGTCATCACTTTTTTCAGCTTAGCTCCTATTAGCCAGCAACCCATGGCTTAACGGTTTGAGCTTTGTATCTCAGTTCAAAAGGAACATCGAAGATTTGTGCCACAGTTTAGCCGTAAGTCGGTTAAACCAGTATGGCGGTCGTTCAGAACCCCGGTTCTGCAGTTCGAAGACAAAATGGCAAAGATGAAGCAGTCAACTACTGCCAGAGGTATTCCAGTAATACCTTTCTTTAAACATATATGTTGAGTGGAGCTGTATTACCTCATGCCCTTTCCTCACACTGTAGCAGAAATGGAGGTATAGATAGATGGTAATGTTTCCATGTTGTGTGCGAGGAGATGAGTAGATGTAGGTTCTTCCAGACCTCCACTGGGTCTTAATTACTCACTAAGAGTTGTCAGCTTTCTGACTGATGTATCCTGCCTTTGAGATAATCTCATGAAAAAGCAGAGACTTATAACAACAAGTCTCCCCTGCATCTGAAGAGCAGAGTTCAAAACGAGTGATACACTATGACACACAGCAGTTTGTTTCTCAACCAGAAAAGGACATCCAGCCATCAAACAAAGTGTAGGGCTGAAAAAACAAGTCAGCTCCAGTGTTTGCTGTCTCTGGGCTGCTCGACTCTCCGCTGCAGCACACAGTGACGGGAATGCAGAACATTGAGCTTTTGATTTGTTATTCTTTCCCATTTCCCAAAAAGCTCGAAGGCTGGTTGACTGAATTAGGAGTTAGAGTGTTATCTGCCCAGTGGAGGCAGAGTACTGATTGCTGCCCTCATTGGTAGTGAAGAGCATCCTTGCCTGGTGTAATAGCTGCCATAGAAACCACATCAGCCATGTAATTGTTTAGGCAACCTCAGAAAATTAAGAGGACAATATTAAAATGCTCCTGCTTGGCCTCTTCTTACTTCTCTGGGGCTACGTTTTCTAATCAAATGTTCATTTTGTGGAGTTGCAGTGTGACATCAGATTGACAGCTTTGACCAGAGCAGACCAGGTCTGTTTTGTACTTTCTTTGTCTTCCTCTACTTTGATTCTGGTAAATTCAGGACAAGACACAGGACACTTCTCTGAATGCTGATTGGCTCCAACGTTGTCCCGAAGCAGAAGCTTGATTTTAGCTAACAAAGACTGTTTCTCAAAGTTCCGTGATCAAATTACATTTTGAGTGTTTGTGTGAAATATAAATAATCCTTGCAATAATTCCTGAGGTTGTCCAATAGAGGCCATTGTGCTTTACTTCTGATGGCAGTGAAGAGCAAAGCAGGAAACCCAATAACGGAGCAGCAGAATAATCCATACAGTCATATCTGCCTGTTACTGGAGAGGATTTGTAGATTGTCATCCAGTCAAGTAATGACATCGATCAGGACCGTTTGACTCCCAGAGAGACGAAAACCTTCAATTCAATCATTCTCTTTTGACTTGGTGGAATATGTTTTGTCAAGCACTTAATTAAACAGGGTTCATTATGTATCCATCATACAGCCTGATACTTATTTGCTTGCACCTAAAATTACCCATCTTTTCTACCCTTTACATGATGTGACATGAAACATTGAGTAATTTTCATCAGAAATCTTTGGTGTGTTATTCTGGTGCATCATAGGCCACAGCTGCTGGGAGCCCCCGCCCATCAGAGCAGCGCTGTTGCCTGGTCCAGCCAGTGAAAAACACGCCATTTAAAGCAATACATTTGACAGTACTGATCAATATGAAATAGTTAATTTGCAAATCCCCCCCCAAAGGAAATCAAATGATGTGGAGGTTTTCAGCACCTCTTAATTATCGGATGTAAATGAAGGGTTCGGGGATGGTCTGATAATACTCAGGTTTTATATACTGTTACTCAGAGCATCATCTTCACCAAAGGAAAGTAGTACTAAGCTGCATGTTCACGTCACTTCCCCTTATTGCAGAGACAGTGACAGAGAGGAGTTAGGTGTTCTTTAATAAATAAAGATATTGATATTGCCGTACCATCAACCTCTTGCTGTGTTCCCAGGGTGTTATGGCGTTGATGGAGAGAGTGACTCCATCATGAGCTCTGCATCGGAGAATTCAACCGAGCCTTGGTTCTGTGATGCCTGTAAGAACGGAGTGACACCGAGCTGTGAGCTCTGCCCCAACCAGGATGGCATCTTCAAAGAGACGGACGCCGGGAGGTAGGATACATTACCTCATTGACTCATTTAGAAGAAACAGCCAGTTTAACTTTTACAGAAACAAATACTGGCATAAAACCATACTGCTACATGCAGCCAAAGGCTGTCTAAAATGTAAATACATTTAGTAGTGGGAGAAAAGCGGGGGGGGGGGGGGG
>CAAKHC010005605.1:61854-73186 GCA_901007825.1 Macroramphosus scolopax | reverse complement strand
AGGAGGGAGTCTGAATACACTCTGACCTTTACCATTAATCATGTCTGTAACCTGGCAGTAAAAGGAAACCACAGAGGGAGCTGTCATGTACCAGATATGTGTCACACGATGGCAAAAAAACTGTTACTTCAGCCTAGTAATGTGAGTGTAGCCTTAGATTAGATTTAGATTTTTTAAAGGGCTCTGAGATGTGTAATGCTGAGACGACTGCCAACCCAGAAAAAAATGGTTTTAAAACCACCGAAAAATTAAAACTTAAGAGCTCAACAGCAACTTCTCTTTACTCAACAACATATTTGCTTCCTTGCGGTCCTCAATGCAATGCTCCAAATTGGGGCAATTATAATGAGGCAGAATTTGGCACAAGTGGGATTTATATAACAAGTATTTATCATATTTGTCCCAGTTAACAGTGCTGAAACCAGGTCACTTCATCCCTCATAAACTCTACCTGCCATAAATGAACACGTGAGAAACAATATGCCACCTGTCAAGTCTAAAGTGGCCAAGTGTACATTTAGTGATCATCTTTAAGTCATAAAGCATTTGTACTTGTACTTTTTGGTAAAGGTACAAGGTTAATAAAATTCAGTTATGCATCATAGCTTAATGGACCCACCTCTTCCTCCACCATGCTGTGTGGAGGGCTTGGGGAAGCAGCCGGCTCTCGTACAGAGGGATTGTTTCTCATCCAAGCGCGACAGATGGGATACAGAGGGGTGCTGGTATTAAACTGAGCCAGATCCACACTACGATCAAACAACTTAATAATATAAGCATCTGCCAAATTGAGAAAGAAAGAAAATTGTAAGATAAGGAATGAAAGAACTTTGACAAGGAATGGAAAAGTGATAATAAAGTAACTCAATGACATTGTGAAATGTTAGCTTGTAATTTTCTGGCTTTTAGAAAGGTAAAAATTTCACCAAATTTACTTTGTTTATGATGATTGCTCTCTGGTATGCCTTCATCCATCTCTTTTCGCTTCTTCCGCCGGTGCTGTGGAAATCGTGCAGAGGTCCTGGAAAAAAATCAAAACAGGGATGAGGACTTTGATATTTATTTATGTATCTGAGTAGACACACACCAAAGAGCCTTTTTATTCCTTTTTTTTACTGCCACAAACTAAATGTTTTGTTTAATTCAGACACTTACCTTTTCCCAGCAGATGATGGAGACAAATCCCTGAGGAGAGCAAAGACAAAATGCAATCTTATATCGAGAAAAAACTAACTTAATACTTTGTTTTACGTTGAAACAATGTAATTGGATATTCAGTGCCTTTGCAACAGACTATCATACATTTAACCAAATTTAATGAGTATATATACAATCTAAAATCACTTGTCCATACTTGTTTATAGAGTCCACAGAGATTTTTCCAGTCTCCACCTCATTTTGCTCCCTGTTCAAAACACAATACAATAAGTTGAACTGGAACTCATTCACAATTTTAAGATTATGTTTAACGTATTTGCGAATTATTTTATTAACCTTTCACTCTCAGTCTTCTCCACCAGTCCCTTTAAAACAGCATCCAGTCTGCTGCGTGCACCAGTCCCCTCTAAATCTACAGAGGTGGATTTGTTATTGTTAGTCATCGTAACTAAACCGAGTGCAGTGGGCTAACTTGGATCTTCAGGACTGTATCATATTTGGCCTGGGTGACATATTTAGTATTATCGTTGTAATTTCAAAATGTATATAAATGACAGATAAGAATATTTCCGTGAGGACAACTTACCTAGCCTTTCAGTCTTGATCTTTACGTGGTGCATTATAACCTTTCAGTAAATACTACAATAAATTAACAGACTTTAAGACGACAGACTTCACTTCTTAATGTCGCTACTGAGCAGTACTAACCTATAACAGTAAACGTTCAGTTTCCTTACTAACGCTAGTGACGGTTGCTAGTGCTGTTAGCCACAGCCTGTTAACTAGCACTTGGTACGTTAGTCTCAAAAATTGGTTACCGGCAGCTCACAATTCGACTATATCGAAATCTCATACAACGTTGTATGACTAGCAGTACATTCACTTCAAATATAACAAAGAAATGTTTTCATGGAACACCGTCCCGTCTGTTAGCTAACATTAGCTAACTCAGCGTATTTCCACTGTAGCCTTGACAGACTTTCCTCTTCCGCGCGCTTCCGGTTTCGTATTAGCTGATTGGTGTTTTGGTACAAGCACCGTCTTTATGATTGGTGAAATGTTATGTCTATCATGTTAACCTCGGTGCCTATTGGCTGTGGGTCTTGAAATAAATAACGATTGAAAAACAGAGTAACGTTAGTTATACTTGCTAAGACAGCAAAATATTGACGTTTCAGTCAAAAAAGTCGGACGTTTAGGACACACGGGTAATCAGAAACCCTATAAGCGCGGTTTTAATATAATACTCTCCGAACAGTTGGTGGCGGACACGCTTTTGATTCCATGGTAACTTTGTTTTGTGGACATCATTGAACGACCTGCTGATAAGGGGTCCTTCGTTTCTTCACAAGTTTCATTACAATAAGACAGGCGTAAGTATCACATTTAGCCAAATCCAGCGTCTAGCGTCGGTTCAACGAGCTTTGCGTAAATCAAATCCACTAACCTACTATGAATCGTGCCCTGTGTCACCTTGTGAATCATCTCTGACATACTACAGCTATTCTAACATCCAGGTAAGCTCTATAGACCACCTTTTTGGTCTGAAACACGAGTCACAGTTGCGAATGTTCGCATTCTTACAGATGTTCTGTGATCTCAAGGCAGCATCCACAGTGGAGGAGACAGTCCCACACCCAATCCCTGTCAAAGAAACACAGTATGACTTCAAGTTAACTTAACATTTATACCGCATGATATGTTTGATGATATCATTTAGCATTTGCAAATATGTCCATCCCTTTTTGCTCTTCTTCAGAGTTTTGGCCCTCCACTGACTTTGTTTCGTTGCCTACCAGCACAACAGCCTCATCTGACATGGACACACGTATACCATATCCAAGAACAGCAAAATCCAATGTTTCCACTGAGCAAGGAGTTCCGCAAGATTCAGTGGTGGCAAGGTATTCTTCTGAATTATCTTACCCTCAGCTGTAACTATGCTAATTACCCCCCATTCTGTGAAAAAGCTGTTATTCTTTTTTTTTTTGCTGCAAAGTCATGAAGGAAAATGTCATGATAGAGATATAGAAACTGCTCGAGGTTCTGTGTCCATTTGAATCACCACTTACAATCAGCATTGATCGGTGTTCACAGGTACATCAAACGTTTTCGCAACGATCAGCCGCTGAGTCGAGAGGAGCGCCGGCAGATGGCTTCTGCTGTAGGAGAGGAGACGCTGCCTTTTTGGTGGACCTCACCCTCGTCTCTGCCCCCTACTTCAACACCAACTAAAACCACACACAAGGGTACATCAAACTTATTGCAAACATGCTGTTTTTCATATCGTGAGTGATTCAGTGTTTCCAGCCTCTAAATTATTCTTTCAAGCCTTCCTGGTAAAATCTCTCTGTGGAATCTTTTCTATTATCCTGCCTCTGAAAGATGACCACAGACCGGCAATTTTCTCTCCAGCTGAACTATGTCAACTTGACAGAACCCCTTCCCCATGCAGAGGACCCTACAGTGTGAGTGCATTTGTTATTAACTAATGGATTAGAGTACAACAACCCCACATGACGATTAGAATAGTGAGTGTTCGTTGAGAGAGAGGTGGTGATTTATTTCAATGACCAAAATAATTTGTAATCCTAACTCCAGATCCCTGTCCTGGTTTTCTACCAGGTTTGTTTATACGCCTGGACCCTGCAATGTCTGCAGAACAAACACCTTATTCTGACAAGTAGTATATGAGTATATACAGTATATAAATATTTGCATATTAGCAGCACACTACAAGCATATTTGGAAACTTCTGTGGAAGTGTTTATGTTACCATGCTTGTTACATTTTTGGATTGTTCAGACAGCTCGTAAAGTACATCCCTCAAAGTTATAACAGAACCTCAGTATATTCGTTAGCAGTTAGCAATTTTCTGCTCTATGTTGAGTGAAACATATCAATAATGAAATTATGGCTCAATCAGTGTTCTGCTTGTTGTCTTTGTTTCTCAGATGTTGTCAGACTCCTCTACGAGTGAGTTTGAGGACACAGAGATACTACACCTTCAAGAGAGGGCCGGCAGACTTCTGCAGAGAGGGTCAGAATACCAGCAAGTTACAATAATGAGAAACAAATTGATTCATTAGGTTTTATGTAACCTGTTGTCTTTCTAACAGTGACTTTAGGGTCAGCGATGGATCTATACCTGTCAGTTCAGAAGGCCTTGGATGCTCAGATTTCTCTTCTCCAGTCAGTGTAGACGAGCCATTGCGAAGATGTTTGATTCCTAGTTTGATTAAATCTACCTCTGGTAAGGCGTGAGTAGTAATTATAGTTGAATACCATCGTTGAGACAGATTTTGTTAGTTGTCTTCCACTGTAAAATTGCCCAATAATGATCCCTCTTACACAACTTCAAGTAGATTATTCCTGTTTTTATGCTTAATAGTCTTCATTTTAATTCTGTGTCAGTTGTATGGTACAATGACTTTTTCACATTTACAGTGAAGACCAGGTCAGACTCAACTCAAGCCAAGTCCTCCCAAATATCTGATGTCATTCCTTCTATGGTGCCCCCCTCTCGCCGGGAAGAGGACATCCTGTTCCAGTGGCGTTTGAGGAGAAAGATGGAGCAGGCAAGAGAGTCTCAGTCACAGCATCCCTCCGGTCTTCATGCCTCAACGTTTAGCTGGCAGGGCCCCAGTGTCCACCACCCCTCAGCAAATGGACAGGCTTACGAGGTTGTAGTCATTTACTCTATATTCTTTTTGTATAATGTTTATTCCACATTTCTAGAATAATTTTCTCATCCCTTTTCCTTTCATTGTCTGTAGCAACCACAAGTTATTCAACCTCCTGAACCCTTACGAAGAGCCTCTCACTCACACATCACTTCTTCCCAGCCAGAAACCAAAGAAGTCCAAAGAGCTTGTCCACCAGCTTCAAGTCCACATACCGTCCCTGGTTCTTCAGTCTCTCAACACCAGTCTCTGGCCCATGTTCCTGCACACATGCACTTACTCTGTGATGTTTTACCCTGTCCCATCCAGCCACCCCATGCTAGCCCACTAACAAGCATTTCACAAAGGCAGGATGAGTCCTCAACCAAAGTTCTTCCTAAAAAGACCCAAGTCCCTGGAAACTCAAATGATGCCTTCACTGATGAGCCTGCTCTTAAACACATTCCATTCCCAAAGCCCGCTCCACCTGGTCATAACAAGAGAACTGAGAGGGATCAGAAAGAAGAAGCCCAGACAAAGAATTTGGAGAAGAATGAGAAGAAGGCAGCAAAGTCAATCAGAAAACAGAAGAAACTCGCAAGGTAAAAACATCAACACGTGCACACAGTGTTAACATTTCCAAACTGAATGCCTAATAGATTTTTTCTGCAGATGTACTGTGGGCAGTGATCACGCTGATGGGCTTAGCTCTGCAAACATGAGATCTGCACATCAAAGAGTTCCTAAAAAGGATATGTCATGGAAATCACAGCAGCAACACCAGAGATGCCAAGACCTTTCCAGCAAGAGCTCTACTGGCAATCCACCATCTTCCCCAATCCACAGCGCCTTAGGACAGGTCTGCATTGACACGAGTGTTTTAGCACTTGCACTTGTTTGCAAGTTTGTTTTTATTTATGCTATTCATGTAAATGATGTGCAAGTTTTTACTGGACTTATACAATTTGTTTGTGGAAAAACTTGCACACAAACTTGCATACTTTTTTTTTTTTTAAATTACTCATGTACAGCGCTAAACTGTCCAGATCGATCGTGTAGTGACACTGAAAAAGGTTTCTGGCGTGTTGGGGGATTTGTAAATAGCAATAATCTTGCTAGCGGTGTTTGGGATGGACTGACACATGTCTGTTTGTGACTGCTCAAGTTACAATTGTCACGATTTGTAGGATAAGATATTTAGAATCTGCATTAACCAGTAGCGTGTTCTCGTTGGGTCTTGACAGGTTGTTTCCGAAGTTTTGTTCCCTACAGTGGAATCGTGTCCCGCACAAAGGGCCGCTGACTCATCAGCCGGTTCTCCCAGCACCGTCTCTGCACCTCCACAATCCTCACTTTCACTGTGTAACACACAAGACTCGATGGAGGTCATTTCGCAGCTGCTGCAAGAGGCTGAGGGTGAGCCGATGGTGGCAAAGAGCACCACCCTTTACCCTGCTTTTTATTGTGGAGAACATACTCTGACCCCTGGATCGCTGCCATACCAAACATTCCAAAACCCCCAGAATATTTTTTTTGAGCTCCATCCATGTTTAAAACCAGACCTCCGTCAGGTGACATGGTCATGACTACATATGGCTTATATGAGGATTAAATTAGAAAAAAGCAGTAAAATGTTTCCTTAGTCTGTCTTTTCCTTGTTTATATATTTCCTCTTATATTATTTTTTTTCAGATTCAGATGAAAAAGAGTTTGAAGATGATCCTTTACTACAAGTCCTTCGCAAACAGAGGAAACGGGTGAAGGAGCAGATCAGGTAAAATTATAAAGGGAACTGTTCAGTTAGCAAAGCAGTTTCTCATTGAAACATTTTGCTGAATAATACCATACTCAAGATTAATGGAAGATTACCTGTCTTCAAGTCCTATGAAATAAATAAATGAAGACCACAAAATCTAGAAAAGTAATCGACTGTATTTGCCTTTCAGGGAAGTCGACTTCATGTTGGACAGTTTCCTGGACGAGCAACAAGTTACTACAGCAACAAACACTTCATAGTTTTTTTATTTTTATATAAAGAAAAAACGTTTATTTTTACACTTTTTGAAGAGATACAACCACATTAAATAGATTTGACACTTGGCTGTGTGTGTTATTAATCACAATCACAATGCAGTGCATTTTACCAATGTTGCACAAAATAAAACAGTTTGAACTGCGTACACAGAATATTTACATGACTGGTCACTTGAAACATGTAAGATCAATGAGTAATAACAGAGAAGTATATACAAACCTCAGAGTGAAGGGAATATTAGAACAGTGCCAGGACCATAACAAATATGTGTTTGGCACTTGCTGATGTGTGTGTGAGCCTAAAGTTATTTCTGTTTCTGTTTCTGTGTCCATAAAGGTGTCTGTACATTTGTCGTCATACATGGTGAAGTTGTCAGAGCTCGGTGGTCATGTGATTAGGTCCGAGATCTACTGTTCTCAGCTTGCAGCATAGGTGCAGATATGATAAGAAGGCCGTCTGGTGAAACTGCTGATTCCAAAGCCATGGTATCCACTCCTTTTGGGATTCGGTAACGGCGGTTAAATTGTCGTGTTGTCAGCCCAGGACCGTCCTTCTACCAAAGCATAGAGATGAATAAAGACATGTTTAATAGCCATTTTGTGAAATGCAAAGTACAGAAATGTTCCTCACAAAAAACCAACCTTTTTGTCTTCATGCTTTCCTTGCACTTCTACAAAATCTCCAATCACTTTGACCAGTAGATCCTCCGGGTTAAAGTGCTTAACATCGAGTTGAACTGTAAATCCGCTGTCATCACAGGTCACCTACCCGCAGGAGAAAAAGTACATTAGAATGGAGACAATAATCCTCAAATAACCATAAAAGTCTGACTAACCATAGTTCACTTTATTATGATGTAAGGTTCATTCAGTCAATAGTGAAAAAGGCCACTCAAGGTTTATTCCAGTTAGTAGATAGATCTAATTGTCTTTTAGGGCTTTGAAATGCAGTTGGAAGCTACTTTAGAGCAGTCAATATACAGATATTTGGTTTTGTAGTGACATGGTGGAATTAAAGAATTTATTGTTGAAATTTAATGTAATTATTGAACATGTTCATGAATGTCAGCTAAAACAAAAGAGGCAACAAACAGTTTAATTTGAGCCTTTGTGCAGCAGCTGGTTCAGTAAATTAACAACACTCACCTCTGCAGAGCCGGTATAATCATTCTCTGGTAAAAGCAGACTCGGGGTCCAGTTATATTGTCCAGGAGTCCCATTCAGCCGAGGAATAAGAGGTGATAAAACCTTATCCCATGGGATGCCACCAACCGGGAGAGTTTTTGGAAGGATGAAGTCCATTTCAGATCTAATCAAAAGGAGAAAAAGACTTTAAAGCAGCTAAGGCTTCAGCATATCAGACTAAAAGTCCCTCGGTGGCCACAACTTACCTCCTCTCTGAATTCCTCGTTGAAAGTAGTGTGCAAAGGGAGAGAGTCTAAGAGTGTGTATGAGCTTGTTGTCCTCCTGTTAAGTCCTGCCTGTAGTCCAGTGAGTGTCAGATCATCTGTCGCACGTGGCTGTCTGACTCCGAGCTGTCGTCCTTCTGTCTGATACATGCTGTGCTTTATACTAGAGTTACATAATGAGTTGGGAATTCCCGGGGCACCTTGCTTCTGTTGTGCTCTAGACTTAGGCATACCCTTGGGTGTCCTGGAACTAGGATAGAGTGTTTTGTCTTAGGGAGTGACACAGCTGTTGCAGGCTTATTAGCAATTGACATGTTTATCATCTCTATTGCGGCCAAACCGGAAATTCCAATGGTTCGTGGTACTTTTAGGAACACACTCCTCAGGTATTGGCCACGAGACTTGTTGAGAACTTAAAGTCAGTTGTCAGGAAAGGTCTATCCAAAAATAAGTTCAAAAGATGCGGTGTCCCTCGTGTGCTAATATGCCAGACAGACAGTGACAGCAGGGGTGTCAAGCCACATGTCAGAGCACGTGGAATACCAACGCATGAACCCTAATTACCTAAATTTAGCAAGTGAAAAACATTCAGTTATTATTTCTATTAGCAGAAAGGAGACTTCTCAAAAGTAAAAGCCCTTACATTTTGAAATTTAATGAAACAACCATTTAATATGTGTTATTATGTTTTGAGGGTCTCTGTCAGTTATAGGCACTGGAATTCATCCTTTCACCCCCTTTACAGCGACCCTGTACACAATGTAACATGTGCCCATGAAAGGACCTCCCTGTAAATCAGTTTTATTAAGCCCCTTCAGCTTGAAAAGTACTGCATGTGCTGATACTTCTGACTTGTTCTTGGCACAAAGCAGTGAAGTCCCTAACAGCAGGCAAATGTTCTCCCTGTTAGTAATGTGGAACCTGTCACATAAGCTTTGACTGGAGGGACTAAAAATGGCACTGATTATATTATCAGTCATATATGATGATAGGATAGTAGGGGACTTTGGGAGGGATTAAGTTATTGGATTTCACAACAGGCGCCAGTGATTGTCCAGACTTTCGGAGACCTCTGTTGCAGTCAAAATATCTGGCGTGTATGCGTGGAGAAGATATACCTCACTGATGAGTCACCAAATAGTGTCCATAGGAATTCATAGATTCTAACACAAAGAAAATCCTGACATCTGTATCAGCCTTTCTATTCAGAGATTGAAGACACACTGTACTTTGTAATATTGTTTTTTTTATTTGTCATTCATACATGAGTAAAAATAGTACACACACATTAGTATCCACAATGACATACTGACAAAAGCTGCGTCACCTACAACTCTTGAAGTCAAGGTTCAACAGTTTTATTCATGTCTTAGTTCAATGTCCTTAACAAAACTGATATCTTACAGCTTAGTTTTTAGATACTGTACCTGACAGTTAACATTGTCTGCTACACAAGATTACACTACCTTCTCTACAACATACTTTCTCACTTTCTTTTGTCCAGCACAAAAAATAACACCTTTTCCAGTCCAACAGCATTAATCTTTTAAAGACAGAAGGAATTACTTTGCTAACATGATATTCATCCATTGAATTTAGCTTGAGAGCCGAAACAAAGCATCAAAGTCTGAATCAAAAAAAGGCTCAAGGAATGCCCAGTGGGATTGTAAAGGAGAGGTCATCTCCAACTGCGCCCCACTCTGCTCTGAAGTGCTGGAAAATAGTGATCCATGTGGTGAGTACTGCTACCCATAGCAGCAACCCCAGGGCCGAGCGTTTCACATCTAGATGTATATTTGAATAAAAACACATACATGTTAGTTTACGTGCTGTTAGCACAATTGTTACATTTATATATATGTTATGTTCTAAAGCTTTTTATTTATTTTTTTTTAGAAAATACAACATATCAAAATGTAACTGCACAATTCTCTTAAGTTAAAGGAGTAATAATGGAGAAAAACAGCCATAAATATTCAAACCCAAAATTGATTCCTAGGAAGGAGAGCGTATTTTACAGGGGCACTTCGAAGTTAACGTATCAGATTAGAAAAGCTTTTTATATCTTTCATCATAATGTTAGAAACACACGGATAATAGTTGACATGAACCGTGGTGTCGACTACTTTATCAGTAATTTCAGTAGCTTGAGACTGTTCTTGGTACCCTCCAGGTTCAAAGCAGAAATGAAAAGCCATGTTGCTGACTGATAATTTCACTCAACATTTGACCCTGTTAAATCCACACCAAGAAAATGGTGAAGAAAATGAAAATGAAAATTTCAAACTTACTGTTTATAAAAAACATGACAATGTTGCCTTTTAACACTCACATGTTCTTATCTGGATCTGTTCAGTGTAGGCTGGCTTCATAAAAGCCTCTCGAAAAAACCAAACAACGTTGACGAGCCATAGGAATGGAAGAAATGCAAAACCACCTTAGAGAAACAGGAAAAACATAATCATACAACAGTAACTTCAATTAATGCTGACTGCATATTCCGACAAATCTGTTGAAGATTGCCCATACTTTACATACTGCACCTAGTCATTGGACCTACAGTGATCCTCTGTCCAAGTGGGACTAATTCAGGACATTCAGATATATATGTTTTAATTTATGATTCTTGTTAAAACAAAAACGTTCTTTTTTTTTTTAGGATTTCTTACACTATCTAAAGAAATTATTCATGTTTTCATTATTTCTAGCTGCAAATTACTCAATTTTACTAAAAGAAACAAACATATCTTGTGATCACAACCGCCTTCTAACTTATGTCAAAACAAGGAGCATTTGATGATTTGTTGTTATAACAAAAACATGAAAAATTATATAAAATTAGCAATGTAGACATGAGAAAAAATGTCTTTATATATTGCGAGTACAGGGTCCTGTAATATTCATGTGCATGAATCTGATGCCATGTTTGATCAGATAGCTTAACATTTCGTTTCACATGAATGCACCAATCATCGTAACTCTCATCAGCACCAGAGCCCAACATCTCACTGATGAATACCCATCTACCGTTCCTGACCACCTCTGAGTTTACAGGCTATTTTTGATGTT
>CAAKHC010005605.1:47858-61646 GCA_901007825.1 Macroramphosus scolopax | reverse complement strand
GCTATGTTTTTTTTTTAGCTACTGTAGGTTATGATGGAAAATCCAGTTATTGTTTTCCTTGTGCATTTTAACAACAGGATAGCAATTTATCCTGTTTTGACATTGTTTGTTTCAATAATATAGGTCCATTTAGCGAGTACAATAAAAAGCTGATGGCAGCAATACACCGCCGTGTTCATCTGTACATCGTCTGTCATGATAAATATTTAAAGCACTCTCACCTAAGTAGTATTTTCTGCATAGGCCGAGTTTCTCCTCATTTGGCAGTCGTTCCAAATTCATTGTGTTTTTGTGGTGCCTCTGCTGACGAACATAGGAAGAAATAAAGAAACGTTTAAAATACAGGATAACATAAAAAAAAGCAGGCATGTAACTTTTAATAAAAGGTGCCGCTGCTTTGCAATCATTTTTAAGACCAAATGTAACTTGTACTATGACCTAGATATGACAAACGAAAATCAACAATATGACAACAACATGGAGATCAAATAATAAAGCGGTCTTTTAATGCTTGTTGGGCGAGTAGAATGTAACGTTAGTCATATGACTTGAGATTCACAGAAGGCTAACTAGCACTCTGTTAGCTCCCGACTAATTTGACCACAACCGCTGTGAGAGTCACTAACAGGGACTGAGCAAAGCCGTTGTCTCACATTTGTAGAGGAAAATAAAAACACAAAATATAGTATACTTCACCTGTTATTCTAAAGCTAACACAAAGAGTAGTCGCAAATTAAATGGAAGCGAAACAATTGAACAACACTTCCTATTTCTTCCTCGCCCGTATCTCTTCTTCGTGCGTCGTATTTGATTTCAACAACATATACGCCCAACCGGAAAGACCATAGCGCCACCTGCTGTACCGGAGTATAACATAATGTCGTCATGCTCTTTAACTGAGAGCGGAAGGGAGCGATACCCTGATAATGAACAACAAACTAACTCCTCTTCAAGTTGAAGGCTTGAGTCTGTCTCTTTCTGGAAAAATGTGCATCCTGTGTGAAATAATACTTTTCATTTAAAATATCAATCAATTTCTACTTTTTTTCATCACAGCTCTGAAACAAATCAGAGTCGAGATTATTATGTCCAACATACTGTTTCCAAACTCAGGAATTCAGACCAATCCTAGAACAATTACCGCCCTATTTCTTTCTTCACAATAAACCTCACATTTGTGTGATATTTTAATACAAGCTAGAAAATTGAACTTCCATAAACAATTATTTGACTGGAGAAATTTGAAGTTGGTATATGGACCAATCAATTCACAAATGTAATGAGGGGTTTCACCATGTACAGCCTATGTGCGGACTAAATTTTTATATTAAATTCTAAACTGTGCTAGGAGTCAACGTAGAAAAAACCTACTGCTCCTTAGCTGAGTTATACTGCAGTATTATTCTACCCATACATGGGCTACACAAATGGAATGCAAAATTGATCCATTAATTGATGAAAGATTTTGCTGCTTCCTCTCCTTGACCATCATCACGTTCTCCTGGTGAAATTCCAGAAGCATACTGCCATCTACTGTATTGCAATGGGTAGAGCCAGGGCATTAAACAAAAACACTTGCATCATGGAGGGGTGTTTACGAGTCTCAATTAAATAATTGGGTTGACCAATTATTATAATGCATTTGTTTTAATGGACTTTGAACACAATTATTTCCACATTTCCCCCCTCAAATGCCTGTTGCAAATGCCCGGAACTAAACGTATATCATTACATGTTTAATGCCAAAATATTTGATTGAATTTAGCATCATTGAACTTATCAATATTTTGGACTGAACCTTTAAGATCTTTATAAACGGTATGCTCAGGCAAAATTATAATAACTCTAATAAAAGCTAGTAACTTGAGCACACATGCGGATTCAGTTGAGTTAACCGAATTAAAAGTTTCATGACAAGTAAACTTGTCATGAAGCAGTAAGATTGGAATTACAGAAAAAATCTGAATCCGACGATATGTACATTGACCACCAGAGGTCGACCCACCTTCCTCTCCATCAGAGTTAAATCGAAGAAGAACTCACTTTCCCTTGCAGCCTTGCGGCTCCCCCCTCCCATCTAGCGCCTTCCCTCTTGTCCCATCGCTCGAACTGCTAGTAGCCGCCGTCGGTGTGTTGTTGTTGAAGCAATGATGGCGGCAGCGGGATGCGGATCAGCAACCGCGGCTGCCGGAGGAGGCCAAGGTGGAACTGCTACGGCCAGAGGTCGTTTCCCCGGACGGCCTTGGTCGTCTCGTAGTCGTTTGCGCTCCGAGAAGCGATGGCAACTCGGACGATCAGGCTTAGAAGCTGATGATGTGACTAACGGAGGGCCAAGGCCTACAAACCTGGTTAACCAATCGTTAAACGAAGACCAGTCTCACTTGCGCTTACTTGGAATAGAGGCGAGCCACAAGACACTTGGCCAGGCTGGATACAGCTCTAGTGGGAGTGAAGAGGTGAGGTCCCAAACCGACCCAGGAGTTAGTATCTTTATTTCATCTTCTCACATTTTGTGTGATCGTTAAATGTGTACGAATGAGTGCAGTCTGCAGTAGTGTGACTGGTTGATGCCATGGAGAAATGTCAACATCCCCCTGCTAGGCTAACGTTACCTTTAGCCTTGAGCTTGGTAGCTAACGTTACATGCTAGCTAATGTTAGCACAGTGCCGCTATCCATGACATTTAGTAAGTCGCACCACAAAATAGCCCGTTTACAAAGCAGCAGAACAGTTTAAGTTGTATTAGCAATGTTCCTTGCTAGCATGGTTTATACATATTAGATAGAGATAACTTGAGAACAATATTTAATAGGAGCCCATGCATGAATACGTCAATTTGTAAACAGGGATCGCATTTATCTCATGTATGGCCCGCTCCTTATCAGGCCAGAGTAGCAGCTAGCGTATAGTAGCGAACACAAAGAACGGGAAGGCTAGTGCCTCTGTTTTCTGCTCAGCAGCTAGCTAATGTTAACTGCTATGTTTTCATACGCGGTCCGGGTATGAACAGAGTTGTCTGCTTCACTCGTTTAATAAAAGCAAGAACATTGAGCTGCATGTGCGGATACTACTTGTCTAGCTTAACGTAATGCGTTATGAACACTTAGCTAACTAAGTTTAATCAAGGCCAAGTAGCTCTTCCGCAGAGAGAATTGAGTGTAAATGCTGTCGATAGAGGGTAATGGCTAATTGTTAGCTACTGTTGCCAAACACGACAGGTTTAAATGGTGGTTCATAAGTGTGCCAAAGCGAGTTGCACCCTTGTAACAATTGGACATTCCAGTGACAAATGTAGCCGCAAACGTCACATTTGTTTGTAGGCTTTCAGATAATACATCAACTGTAAGCTTCATTAATTTAAGTATGTGGAGGTAGTTTTTATTAAGCCAGTCTGCAGTTTTTGTTTGTAGAGCAAGTGTTCCCAGGTTCGAACAATTCAAATGGTAACAATAAGATATTGTCACTTTATTATCAGAAGTTTAGAAAGTTCCAAACTCTTAAAATCATGCAGTTGTTACCTATTGGGACCCTTGTGACATGTATCCACATGAGATGAATGAAAAGAGATTGGTTGAATGTGAACCTGATCGAACAACTTTGTCGATCATTGAAATCATTGTTTATGTCTTAAGCAAATAACCATTTTTTTGTTGTTTAACATAGCCGTTGGTTCAATTTGCAAATATGTAGTAGTTTCTAGTAGTGCTCAGTGTATTTTTGAAATCCTCATTATACGCAACATAAATTTATTTTT
Organism: Macroramphosus scolopax; assembly: GCA_901007825.1. Taxonomy (NCBI): domain Eukaryota; kingdom Metazoa; phylum Chordata; class Actinopteri; order Syngnathiformes; family Centriscidae; genus Macroramphosus; species Macroramphosus scolopax. Next base: position 57,892 of record CAAKHC010005605.1, on the reverse strand, counting down.
CATTATGATTATTTTGATACATCTTCCGCACTCCGTCTGAAAACTTTGTTTTTGCTGAAAGTTTAGTAGCCTCCAGCAGAATGGTTTTACGTGGCCTCAAGTGTTAACAATATTGTTTGAATTTGTAGGGGGATGACTTCAGAGGATTTGTGGCTGAGAGAAAAGGCTCTAAAGGACCACTATGGTCTCGGAAAAACCCTTCCAAAGGTAAAAAAAATACATTTCACAACATGTATCATAAACTGTAATTATTGATTAACAAACAAGTTCTACATGTACTATATAAAAGACTGGTTTGTGGTATTCATATATTTTTGTTTTTTAGGTGATGCTGTCAACACAAAATCTAAACGACACAGCGAGAAGCTACTGCCCAATACACCAGCAGTGGAGGCAGCTATTAGTCCTCTCGATCCTATGAAAGAAGCAAAATCCATGGAGGAGAAAAGCGCTTTAACTCCTAAAGCAGAGCCTGCAAAAGATCACAGGAATCGTTCTAAAGGCAAAAACACTATGGATCGACAGTCCACCAAAAGTGGAGCCTCTTCGCCAGCGCCAAGGATTACTATAAAGTTGGTGGCCAAAAAGAAAATGAAAACCGTAAAGGAGCTTCATAAAAAGTCTGTGAAGAAGTTGAAGATAGAAGGAATTCAGGATCAGCCCAAAGCCAAGGACATTCAGGATGACCAGATTTCAAGTGCTCATGTCAAATTAAAAACTGAACCCCATGATGATAAACATGGTACACAGGATAAAGGAGGGGGGATTTTACCTGCAAGAAGGCGTGGGAGATCTGCTTCAAAGACAACAGAATCTGTCTGCCAGTCTAGCGCCAAAAATGTTGCTGATGACCAAAACTTTGAGAGAAAATCGGCCGATCAGCTGGACGCTGTGGAGGAGAGTGGGGCTGTTGAGTCAAAAGCAAATACAAAACAATTAAAGCATAAGGATATTGTGACAGAGCAAGGTTCTAACTTTAATCAACAAGTGACTCGTAGGAGCCATAGAGTCACCAACCCGCTTTCAAAAAGACTATCTGACAGTGCAGCTGAACCAGAAAGTCCAATTAAAAGTGATGCCGGTCTTCCTGATTCAAAGTCAAAAGTGTCTCAAAAAGGGGAAGCCAAACCTTCAATGAGAGGCAACAGACGAAGACAAAGCAAAAGGCTGAACAAGGATGTTGCATTGCCAGAAAACCATGGTCCATCATCCACGGAGACTCTGCAACCCACTGGCAGTTTGCCTTCAATGAACGAGGGAATAAGGGTCCCAAGTTTAAAGTTGATGAAGGTCAAAAACCCCAAATATGGTCCACAGCCCAGTGGGAAGAATTCAACTCGTAAGAAAAAACGAAAAAAATTCATCTGGACTTTGACATTAGTTAAGCGGGGAAGTCCCAAAAAAGATCCCGACAACACTGTCAAACTAACAGAGGAGACTGGGAACGAAGTGGATCAATCTAATCTGTGCGACAATATCAGCATGAGTTTGACGGGGATGGATCAAATATCTAAAGAAGATGGCTCGACTCCACAACAGAGTAATAAAACAGACAGTAAAGACGAGGAGGGGCAGAACTACGCTGACATGTTATTGGAGGAAAAGTCCACTTCACTAGTGGAAGTTGACTTAGAGAACGCAAATGAAACACATCCACAAGAAATCACTAAATTGGACAGTGGAAAAGTTGTTCCTCCTCTTCAGATCAAAAAGGTCTCCTCCCCTGGTAAACATAAAAGTTCTAAACCATCCTTTTTAATTCAGCAAGTTAGTCCTTTGCCCGAAAAGGTGGAGGCTGTTCTGAAAGATGGAGGTGAAGTTAAAGAGGATAAAACATCAGGTCTGGAGGCTGAAGTCTTACCAACCAGGAGACTAAGGAGGAGAACATCAAGTGTCGATTCGCTCAAAAAAAAGTCTGACCGTCGTAAGCCAGTGACAACTAAGAAACGTAGATCAAGAACGAGTCCACAGCATGAGGCTACCCTAAAGATGCCTGTTGAAGATTCTTCTCAGGTTTTAACAGAAGAATGCAGCTCGCATGTTCTCACTGAAAACTCCTCCCAGGTTACCGATGTGAACCCGCCTGAAGTTCCTGATAAGGATTCTCCAAAAATCGCTGATGATCCCTCAGAGGTGCCAGGGGAAGTTCCTCCGCAGATGGTGGAGAATGAGGTGGAACCACAAATTGAAGAGGCCAAACCATTGCCTGTGCCTTTTAAACCTAGAAAATGTAGGAACAATAAATTAGGGAAAAAGAAGTCTATTCAAAGGAAGAAGTCTGTTGTTTCTCTTGAAGCTGCTGCTGACGTAGAGTTGTCTACAGTTGAAGCTCTGAACACTGAGTCTGTGCTAAAGGAAGATAGTCAGGCTTTAGTAACATCAGCAAATCAGTCTGAACCGACAGACTGCATACAGCCTGAGGCAGAACAGGACACTGTATCAGTGGAAGAAGAGCTGATACAACCACCAGTGAAAGAGGAAACAGACATCCAGTTGATAGATAGTCAACAACCACTGACTCTGGAAAGTCAAGAAAGTTATCCAAAAACGTGCTTACAGAGAAAATCCCTCAAAAAAGTAAAAAAGAAGCGTAAAGGTTTGATTGGGCAGCATCCGAAACACAGGCTCAGGGGCAGAGATGGAAAGTTTGCTCCACTCACGTTATCTGGAAGTCAGGGAATATTTGAAGAGGATGATAACATTTCCACCCCAGCGGCAGCTACAGCACTAGCCCCAACCTCTAAACTTATTGGAGTAAATAAAAAGTACAAAAAGAGACAGCCAGGCCTTCAACTTTTTGGGTGTAGAAGACCAAAACCAGAATCTAAAATTGTTTCTAAGCTGTTAGAGATAGGGCTCGACAACGATGGTTTGAAGCAGGAAGAAACGGACACCTTAGTTGATGGGACGCAAGCAGATGTGGTGGATCCCATGCCTGGAAAAACTAAGTTCGTAAAAAACATCAAACATTTCATTATGCCTGTTGTTAGTGCCAGATCCTCTCGAGTGATCAAGACCCCACAAAGATTTATGGATGATGCTGGAATGTCTGTATTGCCTCGAAGAAACTCCCCAAAGAAGGGTTTGCAACTGGGCTTGCAAATACGTCCGGGGAAAAGGCGAGAGGAAGGATCCGGCAGAGCGATGTCCCCTATCTTGCCAGTTGATGAAGAGGATATATTGAGTGAAGCTCAATTGGATGTGGATTTGTTTTCAACTCAGGACCTGGATGACAGCTCTGATTTAGCTCACAGCCTATTTTCTGAGACAAGAAGTGAAAAAATGGAAAAGAAGAGGTCTCTTCTCAAGAACTCCAGTTTCAAATGGCATGTACCAGAGGAGTCAAGTGAGGAAATGTTTACACTGGACAAAGAACTAGAGAATGAATACGATGATCTGTTTTTATCTTCACCAGTTGATAAGCCCAGAGAGCTACTGTCTACTGACCTCCGCGATGCTCAGAAGAAGAAAACTTCCACTAAGTTTAATAAACAAACAGCTCATCTCAAGATTTATCAAAGGCTAAAGAAGCTACACAAAGGACTTCCAAAAAGCAAAAGTGCAACAGAAATGGAAAGTCTTAGTAAACCTCTTCAGTCTCCTGTTGATTTAGCTGAAGGACTTGATGATGAAGCCATGAGCATTAGCCTTAGGCAGCGCAACACAAATGCAGTAAAAGACAAGTCCAAGCTCAAAATAGAAGACCTTGATGCGCCTGGAGTTGTGCGAAAAGTTTCTGTCTGTGTTAGGACTATGAAGTCGAAGTCCCTTGCTTTTCCGCATGACAAAGAGGAGGATTTAGCAGGGAAAGACATTGTGCAACTTCACTCAGGTAAATGCACAGTCAATGCAAAATGCTACTTTTTATTTAGCAAAGAGGATTTGTAGTGCAACCTTGAAGATATTACTGTATAATGAACCAGAAACTGGCGTTTTGTTCATATCAACAGAAGAGCTGCAGTCCAGACAGAATTCCTGCGCCAGTGGAGGTGATCATCCTGGGTCTGTAGACAAGGGAGCTTCACAAAGAGCGCGCCTCACTGGTGCAAATAAAAGAATGTTCAATCTCCTCAGGAAAGCCAAGGTCCAGCTCATTAAAATTGACCAGCAGAAACAGCTCAAGTCATCCGGGGTAAGATCATTACAAAGCATGTTTTGAGTCATCACATACTTGAATTGTTTATTATTATATAGGTTCTATGTAATATGAACTGCCGTAGATGACCAACATGTGGATAATAGTGATGTTTCTATTTTTCTGTAGCTGTTATCTGGCCCAACTGGCGCCCGATCTAGAGATTTGACCTCTAAGAGACAAAGGAGAAAGCAGCGGGCGCATCCTTGTTCTGAGGTTCCAGTCAAGACAGAGCCAACTCAAGGACAAGTAAGTGTGCAACTCACAAGGCCTGAGAGGAATCCAACTAAGCATTTAGTTTCTGTGACTGATTTTCTGGTTTACTTTGGTCTTTGCAGTAATGTTCTGATATTTAATTTCCGACCAATCATTTAAAAGTTGGACCCCCTGACAAATCCAACTTCTGTGTTGTTGTTTTTTCCTCAGCCGCAGCTCGTCTCCCCTCTGTGCCAAGAGTTCCGTAGAGCAGGAGGACCACGAATCAAGCATGTCTGCCGTGCTGCATCTGTGGTGCTTGGGCAGCCTCGAGCACTGGTACCAGATGACATTCCCAGGCTCAGCGCTTTGCCACTGCATGAAAGAACTGGCATTTCCCCTTCAGCCGTCACAAAAGGTAGGTATGAGCTGGTGACAGTCAGATGAGCCTCATCAGGGCTTGCTCTCATGAAATAATCCCATAATACTTCTTTAATGGATTGTTGGGTTGTTACTCAATAAGTGACCAGAATTCATCTGTGTCAAATTTAAATCATTACACCCATATGTTTATATTTCACTATATAAACTTCTTAACATGTGGCTGATGTTTGTTCCCTATTGCCCTTGAATGTGTGGTCGCAGATATTGGCTCTCCCTCGGAATCAGACAGCCCTGAACTGTCAGATGCAAAGATCACCAAGGTCAAGAAGCCATCAAGTTTTGTGAAACGGAAAGGACTTGGACCATTTGGGTACCGCTCTCGGAGGTGTGGGGTGTGCAAAGGCTGTAATCATGAGGACGATTGTGGCAGGTGCATGAACTGCCTCGACAAACCCAAGTTTGGTGGTCCCAATACCAAACGGCAGTGTTGCGTGTAAGTAAATGGATATTTTAATCTTTGTTCTATTGAAGTGCAGCAAAGTTTTCAAAATAATAAAGGACGCTTTGTTTTTAACCTCTAGGTATAAGAGATGTGATCAGATTGAAGAGAGGAAAGCACGTCGTCTTAGTGGAAGAACAGCACCCAAAGGTACTTTCTCACTCCCATTCCTCAGCTACATGTTCTGTAATACTGTACTAGTATTGAAGTCAGCAACTTGCCATCTCTTACTTTTAGGTTCCTCTAAACGAAGGCGATCCTCTTTTAGCTGCGGGCATTCAAGTGATGAAGGGATCGAGGGTGCCGCAGACTCACCATCTTGTCTCCAGGGTGATGGCAGCAGTCCGTCAGTTAGGAAGCAGCCAAAGCGTGTTGTGAAACCACGTGTCTACTTTGACCTGGTGGACTATGAATCAGATCTTGATGAAAAAGCTTTTTCAAGCTCTGCTTCGCCAGCAAGGAGACGGGGTCATGGACCTCGTTTTAGTCCAGGTAAAGTAACACTAGTAACCAGACTAGATTTGTGGTTCATTCATCTTACAGAAGAGGAGCCACTTGTTAGCTGCTTCGCACCTCAAACATGTTACATTAGTTTTTTGCAGCACACATTTGTAATTGATAAAACTTTATACTTTACACCAAACACAATAAATACCTGCTAATATGTTCTAGAGCTGTAAGCTTAATATAAGTTTCTTGAAACTTAATCAAAGCCCATTTTTGTTTTTGTTGTGCTTCCTAGTGCCTAACACTGTTTTTTTCCTCTCCTTTAGACTTCGTTTCACTGGATGGATTTCTAGGAGACATTTCAGATGAGGAAGTCAGACACAGAAAGTCCAGCTCCCACCGTGTACCAAGTGGTCGACGTAAACCTGAGAAGGTGAGTTTGCTGAGCTCAAACTCCAATATGGCTAATGTGTGATATTTTTGCCCTCAGCAGCATCATTTTGTCTCCAAACTGTGCTGTAGGCTACAACATAGATTATATATGCTCGTTCTAAAATGTACAAACTCTGGCGCCGATAGAGATACCATGTGGGGGCCAGACCAAGTAATTGATGTTTTTCTGCTACACATTTCTGATGCTGGTGGATATTGTTGATAGTGGAGACAACATTAAGAAATTTTTTTTATGCATCACACACCTGGCAAAACACCTTTTTATATTTGTGTGCACCTGGAGGATTAAACAGTATATCTACTTGGCAACACATCAGGATATAAAACTACCTGGTCCACAGCGGAATATCGTCTTTCAAAGCTGCCAATATTACACAATGTAAACACAACTAAACATGGCCACATTCAAGGAAGTAATCTCAAAGTTATTTAGTGGTCCGACCCACTTGACTACGTCTTGTGGGTGTGTCACAATACAACACCAAGGATAAATCCTTCATGCTCCTTACAAGGCAAAGATAAAGTCAAGTGTATGTGCATTGTGAGGGTGTTCATTTCTGCCCACATTCAGCCGGTGGTTGATTTGCCTGATCTCTCATCACAGGGTCCTTTGGAGCAAACCCCTCCCAGTGTTCTGGCAGCCTTAGCTCATGGGTTTGAGCAGAGAGATGTTGAGTCTTCTAAACCCACTCACAAAATTAGAGTTGACTTCAAGGTATGTCACGTTTTACAGTACCTTACATATGCGGTTATATAAATGTAATTATGTAATGGTTTTCATGGGATTCATTCTGGGGAAAAAAAAGCAATGTGATGTAAGATCATTTTATTTGGTGTAATCTTCCAATGTTAGAAATTGTTTTTATGTTTACATTCTTATTTATAAAACGGATCTCTTTCGTGTGACTTTTTACAGTAGAGCAAAATGTTAACATTTACAACTCAGAGGTATTTCACATGACCTTAACATAAAGCTAACATGGTGTACATGGTGTTTTGGCTTTCAGGAGGATTGTACTTTGGAGAATGTCTGGAACATGGGTGGTTTAAGTATATTGACCTCTGCTCCACTCATGCCACCATATGTCTGCTTCCTTTGTGCCAGTAAAGGGCAACATGAGGTAACTACTTCATACATATTGCTCTGTGATGCTGAACAACAGCAACCAAACTCGTTGATGTATCTCTTTATTTATTACCACATTAGTTGTGTAAACCAAGTACTGATACGGTTGTTGTCCAACAAAGCATCTCATCATATTGGAACTTTTATCTACTCTCTGTAGCATGTTGAGCCTAAAAGCCCTTCTTATTCTATGAATTTCATTTTGCAGATGCTGTATTGCCAAGTGTGCTGTGAGCCCTTCCACTTGTTTTGCCTTGATCCAGCAGAGCGCCCCTCAGTGGAAAACAAGGAAAACTGGTGCTGTCGTCATTGCAAGTTTTGCAATGTGTGTGGCAGGAAAAGCAAGCAATCAAAGGTACAGACTGCTGCATTCCAATTTTGCTACGTTCTTTAAATAAACTACATGAAATTAACTTTAATTTTTTTCCCCTCAGCCTTTGTTGGAATGTGAACGATGCCAGAACTGTTATCATGCTTCCTGTCTCGGTCCTAATTATCCAAAACAAAACAAGAAGAGAAAAACTTGCGTAGGTTCATGTTTCCTATAAGAATACTGAGTTTATAGGACATTGGTGGCATTTGCTGATGTGATGTTTTGTGCAGGTTTGTATGACATGCATCAGGTGCAAAAGTTGTGGCGTCACACCAGGGAAGAGCTGGGACACTGACTGGAACCACGACAAAGGACTCTGTCCCGACTGTTCAAAACTGCATGAACAGGGTGAGGAGATGACATAACTATGACAGTACTTTTGCTTATAGTTTGGTAATCCTTAGGCCCCAGTGTTATTTTTTACCAACCATAGTGATCCATGTTATTGATCTATCTCTTTCTCTCATAAGGTAACTACTGTCCAATCTGCTTCAAGTGCTATGAGGACAATGACTACGACAGTCAGATGATGCAGTGTGGCACCTGTAACCACTGGGTCCATGCCAAGTGTGAGAATCTAACAGGTAATTTGAGAGATGTTCACAACAGCAACTCTTTGGGTATAAAGTACATGTTTAATAATTAGCCCCACGGATAACAGTTCAATGTATGGGCCTCAGAGATTCTTGTCACTTTGTCTCTGTACTATAGTAGCTCATTCTAAGCAGGTGATCACACACTAATGGAAACAGTTATAAATATTGTATTCTGTTTTCTGTATTCTAAATTCTATACGTTAGACCTTTAATGATTAGACAAAAGCTGTCATGTTTGATTGGGATTAATGTGGTTAGAGCTATGTTTTGCTAAACATTCCTCTCTCCTGTAAAATTCTTTCAGATGAACTGTATGAGATCCTGTCCAGTTTACCAGAGAGCGTAGTGTATTCATGTCGGCCATGCAGTGTGACCCAGCCGAGTGCCTGGAGAGAGTTGCTCTATATTGAGCTGAGATCTGGGGTGGAGAAGGTGCTGGCTTGCTTGCTGTCTTCCACCCTCACGCAGCACCTTGTTACCTGCTCACAGGTGAGACACTCAGTCCTTCTATAAGCTTCCTCTCATAGATAAAACTGTTACTTTTGGAACGCCTCCTTTAGTAGTGATATTGGTGTGAAACTTGAAGTGCAGCATGTAAGATATGCTGTGGTTTCTGCTACAGTGTGAAAAGTCGGTTGATCCTGACAGTGGAGTAGAAGGACAGCCAGCCTGTGATTTCCGGGCTGTGGGAAAGAAGTTTGACAAAGGCCTTTACACCACGTTGGTGAGTACACAGCCTCTTATATAGAGAAGAGAAGAACTGGTTCCTACAAAGTACTGTCTGACCATATCACGAGTTCAACGTGTTCATTGCTGTTGGAGTATCCACAATGAAACGCAGGGTAAATAGTGGTCTGTCCTGGAACCAATCAGAGTAGTGCACCTGTTTGTAAACACAAAAAGCAATAACAATTGACAAGAGGGCTTCAGACACCTTACTTACAGTGGAGAGCTAAAGTAATCTTGTATTTCTTTTGCAGAAAATGTTCCATGAAGATGTTGTTCAGGTTGTGAGAAAGAGGCTTGAGCAAGAGGAAGATCTTCCAGAGGAGCAAAGACCAACAGCCCTGGCACGCTCTTACTATTTAAAGGTACTATACAAACTTTCTTTTAACATAATGCAAAATGTCAGGTCAAGATATTTGTTTCCTCAATGTTTCTATTATAATATCAAATGCATCTGTTAGAGAGTCGGAGTTCCAAAATTGCATAACAAATATCTCTGAACTCTGCAGCTTGTCATGTTGCTGATGGTCGTTAGATGTTCAGCCAGCATGTTTATTGTATTATTGAGTCGCAGCCTCTCCTACCAGCATGACAAGACACTCAGTCACGTTGATTGCAGGGCTCATAGAATGTGGCTGATATCTCTTATGAGCTACAAAGTCATGCTCCATAAATGATAATGATTACGGTTCAGTTATGCAGTTGTCTTAGATTGTAAGTAAATTTGTCATTCACTGAAATTATTCTTCCCTTAAGCTCCTTGAGGAGGTATTCAATTGGTTCAACAGCCAAGATCCAAAGGTGTGGAACCATTGTACCAAAGAATTGCCCATGTGAGTACTGGCTTCCATTATCTGGTTTGTTTGAATTCATTTGTTTCTTGCTCTTTGCACACCTGGTCAATGCACACATGCTAACATTCATCTTTACTTTAAAGTACTGTTTGGAGGGAAATCCTTCATCATAATTATTAGGGGTGCCGCGGTTCACGGATTTTAACCGAACCGTACGGTACGACATGCACGGTTCAATACGCATTTATGAACCGCAATCTTTCGGTTCGCAATCAGAGAATTTCTTACAGCTGGCCACACTGACCA
>CAAKHC010005605.1:13788-47521 GCA_901007825.1 Macroramphosus scolopax | reverse complement strand
TAAGAGTTTTAGAACCACTGGTATGGCTATTGCCAAAACTGTGCACCTTATTTTGATATTTTATATTTTATACTACAGTGAGTGTATACCAGTTAGAGTCTGTTTAATAGAAAATTGTTTTACATGTTGGAATAGTTGAGGCTAAGTTGAGGCACTTTAATTTTTAATTCATGTTTATTGTTTACTTTTGTTTGTTCTGTTTATTTTTCTACAAAGTACTTCAATTTGCTCATAAGCAAATAAAGAAAATATTTTGAAGAGTCATTTTTTTGTTCTTTATATGTAAAATACGTACCGAAACTGAACCGAAACCGTGGCCCCAAAACCGAGGTACAAACCGATCCGTGGGCCAACTGTACCGTGGCACCCCTAATAATTATGTGTTTAATCAACTGCAGACTTGTTTGTCCTCGTGAAGGATGTTACAAGTACTGTTCCGATGTCTCTGTGGTATTAAACAACATATTAACAGGTCTTGAAAAAACTCTTTAAAAATCTTTTCATAAATAGGGGGATGCTGTCGCATGCTGTTCATCCTCCTACTACTGAGCATTTTTATGCTCAGTGGCAGGAGAGGGAGGAGCTCCTCTCGAGGGCTCCGCTGGAAATCCTGCAGGATGATAATGGACAAAGCAACGATGAAAAGAAAGAAGAGGTGGCCTCTCCAATGTCTGGGGAGCCAACATGCTGGAACCACTTCAAAACCAACAGGGCTGCCAGGCTCAAAGGTAATGCTGTATAGCAAGGATAGATCTTAACAAAAGGTCTTTTTGTCATTTAAAAAGGAAAAAAAAACAAGCAGTGCTTTTACTTTCTATAGCATATTGAGGGTTAAAGCCCTTTTCAAAATGTTTACAGGGAAAAGGGGCCGGCTTTCAAAATCTGATCTGGACACCGGCTGGTCTAAGGAGGATGAGAGACAGTGCTCTTTGTGCCAAAAATATGGAGACCTTAAACCCAACGTAAGTAATGCATTAGACATGAAAAACACCAATTGTGAATCCCTAACGCAAACTCTCTATTAACGCAGGACATGCGTCTTTGCTCAGCTACACATGTGCTTTGTATTGTTCTGTAGGAGGCTGGCAGATTGCTATACTTGGGGCAGAATGAGTGGGCTCATGTCAACTGCTGTCTATGGTCAGCTGAGGTGTTTGAAGAGGACAACGGCTCTCTACTACATGTTCACAGTGCTGTCACAAGGGGTCGACTGATGGTTGGTATTCAAACTACCATTGTTTTATTTGTTCAGATCTCTGATAATGTCTTAGTCTGACTCTCTTGTGAACAAACGTACATTCTTATTACTGATTCTAATTCTATTTCATCTTTCATCCCCATCAACCCTGAATGTCCTGTTAGCGATGTGAACGCTGCAACCAGACCGGCGCCACAGTGGGCTGCTGCCTGACCTCTTGTCAAAGCAACTATCACTTCATGTGTGCCCGCTCCCGTCACTGTGTGTTCCAGGATGACAAGAAAGTCTATTGCCACAAACACAGACACCTGATCAGTGGAAGGGTAATACATGCAACTTTTCTCTCACTGAATGTTATAACAGTTTAAAGGTTTGGAGTTTGATTCTCAACTCCTGTATTTTTTTTCTTTGTTGTACAGGTGATAACTGGCCAAGAATTTGAAGTAAACCGAAGGGTGTATGTGGATTTTGAGGGCATCAGCCTCCGCAGAAAGTTCTTGACTGGACTGGAACCGGAATTAATCAATGTGATGATTGGTAAGTTCATTGATTTTAGTATGTTGCTGCTTTACCTGGATTACATTTACCACCATTAACTTATATACGTGTCGCAACACAGGTTCCCTGCAGATCGATAAACTAGGTGTGCTGTCAGAACTTTCAGCTAGCAAAGGAAAGCTGTTTCCAGTGGGTTTTCAGTAAGTTGACTTACTCTTTCGAACTTAAAAATATAAAATTGCATGTTTTAGATTCAGCATGTTGGCTTCAAAAACATGTTTTAAGCTTTGTTTTAAACTCCTTAGGTGTTCTCGTTGGTACTGGAGTACGGTTAATCCACTGCGCAAGTGCAAATATACATTCACTGTCCGTGAGGTGCGACCCTTACTACCCGAGAAGCCTGTCGAGGAGATGCCTAACCAAGGAGACAATCACACCATTGCTCACAATCGCTGTCTGACACCGGGTGCGTGTCTTGCTAATCGATACCTGCAGTTCTTTAGGAAATTTATTGAGACTGTAAAGTGAATACTAAGGATACTGATAGTTTCATATTCATTCTCTTTTATCAGAAGCTGAAACCCAAGAGACTGATGCAACAGAATCACAACCCCACACTGAGGAAAGTCTTGCGGCAATTCCTTCCACGAAGGCCATTCATGGAGTAAGGCCAAAGATTCCCAGCTATTCACAAACCAGGAGACCAGCTGGAGGAATGTCCCGACCTCTGCCATCCCCAGGTAAATGATTCATTCTGAGATCATTTGAAAGAGAATAACTTAAAATCATGAAAAAAGATAAGTGAACCCAATAAAGTTTCCATCCGTTGATCAATTCTGTTTTCTTCTTAGGAGTAATCCAGATAAAACCCCACCACATATTAACTGTAAGTGACCTGGACGAGACTCGACGGGCTCTCCGCCACAGCTCACAGACAACAACAATCCGCAGTAACTTGTCCCCCCCACCTCTGGGCCCAATGACTGGGCCAATCACTCTCCGTGCTGGAAAGTCTTCCCTTCCAACATCCCCGCTGTTCCCAACTGGTGCTTCAGACAGCCTGATAAACTCCCCATCAGGCCGCCCAGTTGGAGGTAGAAGTGCTTCCTCAGTCCGATGCCCTGGTAATACAATGGCCCATTGTACCTCGTCTTTCTTTCCTCAGTCTTCCTGGCAGGAAAGTGCAGGGACCTTTCCTTCTCCGAGTATGTCTTTCTCTTCCCCCATTCAACATTTACCAAGAACTCGATTGTCATTCGATCTGAGCCAATCGGACTCTGTTGAAGTGCCACACAACTTCTTAGCTTCACCAGAGCCTGAAGATGTCTCTCCAACAAATGGTACATCACCCCAGGGGGACCTCGATGAACAAAAGGATGAAGAAGAATTTTCCTACAGTTCATTCCACAAGGATCCCAGTATAACTCTGGGCCAAGAGGTGAGGGCAGAACTGGAGATTGAAGAGACACTTCTGAATGAAGGTGTGGCAATGAACTGTGGGGGACAAATAGTTGTGGAAGGTGATGATCAGGAGGAATTTTGGGGGAAAGCTCAGGAGATACACAAGAGAAAAACCCACGTTGCCAACCTGCCACGGTCGGCAGCCTCGGCCAGGGATGACTTGGGCAACACCTCTTCTGATGAGGACATGGATCATTATTTTGACTTCTCGCGGACAATAGTCAGCTGTCCTGGACCAAAAGACCATTCCAAGTCTCCATCCCCCCCTTCTTCCCGGACTATGGCTCAATTGGATGGTGTAGATGACGGTACAGAGAGTGACGCAAGTATGGCTACCAATGACGATGCTCAGAAAGTCGAGGGGTCTAAGATTCAAGCCAAAAACCTAAACAATAAGAATATCCCTGCAGCTGAAACTATTAGTAGTACACAGACCAACCAGAATCGGATCCCGAAAGCCTCATCCAATGATAGGCACACAGATTCTTCATCATTGACAGAGTCAACCTCCATTAAAGGTCCTACAGATAGTTCACCTCAAGATACACCACAATCTTCAAATGAGGCGAAAATTGAACTGGTCTCTCCTCAGATTTCCAGAGCGTCTGTGCTCAAAGAGGATTGCTCTGACACTCATTTTGCGAAATGGGAAACTGTGCTTCCTACCCAGGTCCACGAGCCTCTGTCTAACTTACTCACAAAGGTGCCTGAAGCCTCGTATTCAGAGGGGACACTCCAAAGTTCCAGTCTAGGATTTGGCTCTGAAACACCATTTGTTCCTGAAAGATGTGACTCTACCCCCCAGTTAACTGATGTGTTAGAGGGCACACAGCTTGAGACCCAAAAGGCTGAACTTTGTAAACCCCTAAACTCAGAGCCTGACAGCAGCCGCAGTCTGTCATCAACTGTGTTAATGAACCATGTATCAGTTAACACGATGGAACCTTCATTAGCAGATTCTGCTGATAGTAGGCGGGGTTCCCTCCTGGATCTGCTTCAGCCCTCCTCTTTAATATCTACAGATGTGCAGTGCCCCTCCCAAGGTCTTGAAGACCCTCTGCAGATGTATTCCTGTTTACCCGGTCTCAGTCAGCCTCCGGTAACGGGTATTACACTACAGCCAGTACCATCCTCACAAGAGTCAACCTTCTCACTCATGGATCCTTTGTCAAGTAAGCTTACAACCCTCAGTCCTGTTGGAGACCTGACACAGACACTGCTAAATGTTGCACCTCAGAAGGAACCAGTCTTGTCAGTAACTTGTGCCCAGGCAGGAACTTGTGCCACTTACTCCACACAAACACAGCCATTGGTTTCAACAGCTGTCACCATCGTCTCTTCCTCTGCTGCAATATCATCTCTTCCTGGATTCTGTACAACTAGTCCGACATCAGTCCAAACCCCCTCAGCACCTGTGATTTTGAATGGTTACAGCTCTTCATCTATGCAGAAGGAAGCTTCATCTGGTCACACAATCTCCATCAACTTTTCTACACCAAGGCCAGCTTTAGAGCCGCATCAGCCAGTGTTACCCCAGGCTTTGCCCGGCCATGCCATTCTTACTGTGAAGGAGGTGGGAGGTCCAAATGTTGACCCTACACCACACGTCCTACTGGTGAATCGCCTTGGGCAGATCTTTGTGAAGAACCCAGAGAGCAACACATTCCAGCTGCCGACTCCCAACTCGCCTTCGTTTAACTGTGTCACTCAAATCGCCAGCCTTTTGCAAAGCAATGCACTGTCAGCGACACTAGCAGCAGCTGGTAGTCTCTCTACTCCACCTCCTGGGACAAACATGACAGCAGCAGCCTCCCCGACGGTAACACCAGTCCCGACTCCAACCACAATTACACAGCTGCTTACTCACAATAACAACGGTGCAGTGGCATCTGTTAATGTAAAGAAGCAAAGAAAGATTACAAAACCTTCAAAAGATGAAACTGCTCCAGAGTTGAAAAAACCAAAGAAAAAGAAAGAGTCCAGTGCAGCTAAAAAATCCAAGTCATCCAAGACTATTGGGCCGCCTACTCAGCCAACTAAGAATCCTTCCATGACTCCTGCTGAAAGTGCCCAAGCAATTATCAATCAGGCAATGGCAAGTAACTACACCCCCAAGTGGAGTGTGCTACGAACTCTCAGCCCTTCGTCCCTGGTTTTGCCCCCTGGCCTACTAGTTGAACCTGAGCCTCCAGCGTCCTTGGCCCCACCAACACCAACTCCCATTCCTGTTTCCCGCCCTCGCACTCACGTCCGCATGAAGAGAGTATCATCGCTTTCAGATCGTATTGTCACAAAGAAGTCTAAAGTGGACTTCGTACAACCAGAACCCGTCAGCGAGGAAGAGGAGTGCCCCAAACCGATTCTTCCAAGCATCTCCAGCAGGGCTTCTGGAGTTCGCATCAAGACCCCAACTGTGAAAGGAGTCCTGAACCTGGATGAGTTAAAGAAGGAGCATTTAAGTGATTCTGAAAGCACAGGGTAAGATTTTACTTTCATCTTTAATTCGCATTTACTTTTTTGAAAGTGTATGTTGTTTTTA
The DNA here is from genome assembly GCA_901007825.1 of Macroramphosus scolopax. Classification (NCBI taxonomy): domain Eukaryota; kingdom Metazoa; phylum Chordata; class Actinopteri; order Syngnathiformes; family Centriscidae; genus Macroramphosus; species Macroramphosus scolopax. Next base: position 41,825 of record CAAKHC010005605.1, on the reverse strand, counting down.
AATGTTGTACAGCTCATTGTCCTGTCAAATGAAGTCAATTCCCTCTCATCTTCCTCAGGTCTGAGCCTTGGCATTCCATGTATCTGGGTGAACAAGGCAAACAACCTGCTTGGGAACCAGTGGAACACAGCACCCTGAACGACTGGAAGAAATACTCTGGTACTACTGTCTTACATTGTTTGACTGAATCATTGACAGGAACAGTATTTCACCAATGTTATCATATTTCAGTTCAGTTATGGTTTGTGAAGCTTAATTGATATTTGTCTGTTTAATCTTTGTTGGACAGTAAGAATAGTGAGGAAGCTTGACGGTGTAAATTGTTTTATCAGGAGCCACTTGCACTTCAGACGATGAACCACCACAGTCTGGGGAGGAGGACGAATGTTTGACGAACAGAGATCAGCCCCACTTGCGATTTGACATAACCAGTGATGATGGTTTCAGCGTTGAGGCAGAGAGTATCGAGGGTGAGTCCGATTTTTCACGTTCTAAAACTAAAAGCGTCTTCATGTGCTAATTCTTCAGCCTTTTGTGTTCATTGGATTCCCTTCATGACGCTTCATTGTCAATCCTCATTCAGTGGCTTGGAAAGCGGTGATCGACGGGGTGCAGGAGGCACGAGCGATTGCAAGGTTGAGAGCTCTGGCTTTTCAGAGGATCACTGGCGCCCGTATGCTGGGTCTGGTCCATGATGCGGTGGTGTTCTTGCTGGAGCAACTTCAAGGATCTCACCGCTGTCAACGCCATACCTTCCGTTTCTTCAAACAGTTCAGCCAGGAGGATGATTTGCCTGTCAATTCCACTGGCTGCGCCCGCTCTGAGCTCTACCTCCGGTATGCATACCAATCACCAAAGTTGCTTCAGGAGATGTAGGAGTCAGCAAGACTCACAAGCACCAAGCAGTGAGCCTGGGCCTAGCAAGTGTGTTTGGTGATTGATAGAAGCTTGTACATCAGTGTGCCCTAATTACCATATTGGGATGGGAACTTCAATGATTTCTATGAAGTGTGATCCTTTATTCTGCTCATTGACCTTAGACTCTTTTTGAGAGGTGTTACAGCATTACAAATGATCAATGATCAAAAGTGTTACTTCATGTATTACATTATTGATTCATAACAAATCATTTTTTCAAATGCTAATTTAGACCTGGAAAAACCTTTCTCTTAACAGGAAGTCCACGTTCGACATCTTTAACTTCCTGGCTTCTCAGCATCGACAGCTTCCTGACATTGAGCTGTATGACGACGAAGAAGATGAGGTTCTTTTGAAGTCCACAAGGTCAGGCTTCCCTTCACACCTTTGTTTTCCTGCTAAAATGCAGCGTGTACACTTTTAAAAGTAAAATGAGTTTTGCTTAGTTTTACTCAATAAGAAACTTTTGAACCGTAATATCTCTATTGGAACTGGTGATGTAAGAATATATCAATCGTTTTCTGGGTACTTTTTGTTGAGTTAATGTTCTTTCTTTTAGACGGGCCACTAGTTTGGAGCTGCCTATGGCCATGCGCTTCCGACATTTGGAAAGGACATCCAAGGAGGCTGTAGGCGTGTACAGGTAAGCACAGATTTATATTAGCTGAATAATCAGAAGTCTTGTCATGCTTGAATGCTTTTTTTATTTCTGCATGAATATGTCCAAACACTTTGTCTTCACGCAAGTCCTAAAACTAAATAAAGAAAATAAGGAAAATATGACAAAAATATGTAAATTATTCATTTATTTGTTGAGTAAAAGGAGCCAATATTAGTTATTTGTTTGGGACAATAGTATAAATCTGTGTTTTCATGAAATGCCCGCTTCAGGTTCTTTCACCCATTTCTTCTGCTTCTTGGTAGAACTACTTGTACGTTTCGGGTCATTGTCCTGCAGTGTATGCGAGAGTTCTACTTTGATCTTGCCCATCCAAATATCAATCTTCCAATAGCCTCCTGGATTATTCACATGGCCTTGAGCGAACCCTGTATGGGCAGCAATGTTAGTACCACTTAAAAGAAGCAGGCATCTGTGACACTACAGAACGCCATAACTGACTCTAAATACAACAGCAGTTGCCCAGATGTGCTGTGTTAGCTATATGAGAGAGAGAAGCTTTAGTTTAAAAAGGACACACGGTTGTCTTTAAACCACATTTACCAAAAACAAAGCCGGTTAGCATGAAAGCATCTGCTCAGCACTGAATCCAACATGCAGCTGAGGCTGATAAAATCTTATAGCATGAAATGCCAAACAAGAAGTTTGCATGATTCTGCAAACAATTAGACTTCTATCACACTCTATTGAATCGATAGCCCTGACCAGGTTTCCCTTTCACACCTGTTGTAGGTCTGCTATCCATGGTCGCGGTCTTTTCTGCAAAAGGAACATCGAAGCAGGAGAGATGGTTATTGAATATGCAGGAATTGTCATTCGCTCAGTGCTCACTGACAAACGGGAGAAGTACTACGATGGCAAGGTTGGTTTCCATTTCTATGATCACTAGTATTTTACGTACCATAACCGAAGGTAAAACTTAGAAAAGCATGTATCACTGCATCTTCTAACCGTTCTGTTTGTTTGCAGGGAATTGGCTGCTACATGTTCCGCATTGATGACTTTGATGTGGTGGATGCTACCATGCACGGCAATGCAGCAAGATTCATCAACCATTCCTGTGAACCAAATTGCTACTCTCGAGTGATTAACGTGGAAGGCCGCAAGCATATCGTCATCTTTGCTCTTAGGAAGATCTACAGAGGAGAGGAGCTCACTTATGACTACAAGTTCCCCATTGAAGACGCCAGCAACAAACTAAACTGTAACTGTGGGGCCCGGCGATGTCGGCGTTTCCTCAACTGAGTGATCCCTCATCTGAAAGGGAGGGGATCCTGTTTATTAGTAAGCCTTAAATTAAGGTGGCACTGGACTGAACTTGGGGAGGTGGTGGGCATTCAGCGCAGCAGGGGAATTAGCCACTATGAGACTGGTCTGTACGGATTGGAGAAGAGGAGAATAACCTGCACAGAAAATTCATAAACTGCCAAGAAATTTCTTTCCTGATAGGTGTTCACAGGGTGCTTCCACCCATGAAGAATACACATGTAGAGCTGGACCAGCAGTTTCGCCACGGGAGTGAATATTGGTGTTCATGCCAACAGGGCATGCGAACCATTTGTCAATAATGTGGAGGATCCTGGATCAGTAAGGATGAAACCAACGAAATTTCTTTGATTCACACGTCAAGCCTTATCTGTTTGAATCACTGCTGAAAACCTATAGCTAGGCTTTGAGAGATTCCTTATATTTTTTGTTCGTTTCTGGCGGAGGAGGGCGGCATGTCTTTCTGTAGTACACTCGTAATCAGGATTGCTCCATCCTCCAGTGATGGGAACATTATAGCTCCACCTGTGCAGTGGTGAAGTCCGTTCTTGAGCCATACATTCACCCAAACCTTTATTTTTGTATTTTAGCTTACTTTTAACGATTATGTTTTGGACATTTTTTTTTCCTTTTTATGACTTCTTTTTTTTCTGAATCAAAAGGCAACCATGGTGCTAAGCCTTGAAGGGTCTTCAATGCCCTTTATTGAGATGTCCTGCAAATCAGGAGTTTAGCTGTTTAATCACCCTGCTGAGATCATGTATCTTAAATTTCTGCACTCTAGCAGTCTAACATCATGGAACCTGAAAGTTTCACACTCGGTCTGATATTTATCACCCACTCTCCTCTTGTGTTTAGTTAAATTGGATAATTGGAATGAACCGGCTTCAGTCAGTAATGTCATATATATAGGGACAGAAATGTGTCTTTAAGAAAGTTTTTTTATTGACTTTCAGTGTATGTAGCAAACACTACCCAAGCCAAAAAGAGTTGTGGTGAATATCAGTTTTTTAAAAATATATTTTATTACTGTCATGGCAGATGCCCATTAACCTATTGCAATAACACATTGCTGCCCCAATGTTGCACATAAATAACCAACAAACGTACAAATTCTCATTTCGTTAAACCTGCTACAGCGTGTCTCCGAATCAGGGAGAGCGCTGGTAGAAAGCATTGCCACGGAGTGTGTGCATTCAGCTCCTGCAGCAGGCTTGTTGTGAACGTGGCGCACACACACTTTCTGTTGCGTTACGCTCACAACAAAACCTGATCTTCTGAGTTGGAGCTGGAGAAGATGCACTCGGCACCTTAAATTAGTGTTTAAATGTTGTTCTTAGTCGATGTACAGTGCTGTCATTAATGAGGTTAATCGAATTCACACACTGTTGAAATTGATAGTTCTATTTATTCTTGTTTTCCTTTATATTTTTAATGGTGAGAGGTTGTGGTTTGTATAAATGGTGGTGGTCTAGTGTATTTGGACATCTCCCCCATTTGTATCGCCCTTTTGTTCTTTTGTTTACAAGTGATGTCCTTTGTTTCACTAATTTACTTGAATTTTCTTTTGGGGCAGTTCTGTCATGCATTTAAGCCTTTATGACAGAACATGTTCAAAAGCAGGTATTTTTAAAGAATCATTTTTATTTTATTTTTTTGTTGTGGTAGATTACTGATCGTCTTAGAATCAGCCACAGGAGTTAAAGTGAGCACTGTTTGCCTGCCCAAGCCCATGATCATGATCATCTTTTTTCATCTTCTTTTCTCCACCGACATATTAGAGCAAATTTACAATAGGGATCATGTTTGTCTTGATCTTAAAGCCCTTTTCCCCTTTTGCATGTCCAATCACTGGGATGGAGCCCAGATTTACTTGTGTCAATCACCTAGCTGACAACAAGAACAGAGTCACTCCCAACTCCTTGCAAGGATTCTACCTCAGCTGTTTAGACAGATGTTTGGGAATACTGATGCAAAAAAGAGGATAATTTAAGAGTAGCTCGGTTTTAATGTCCTGCAGAGCTGGTGTGTGTGTGCTAGTGGGTGCGCCTGTTTGTGTCATTTTATGTGTGTGTGTTTGCAATGAAGGATGCAAAGCATTAGTAAAAATCCAGAAGTTATCATCACCATCTCTCCCAAAATCTGTTCAGAAAGCTATATGTTATATATACACATATATAATAAATATATATATATAGTAGGGTTATTTTAAACTAAGTGTAAAAGACAAAAATGAGAAAATATGTGATCTTTAAATTTACGTCTTTGTTACCATGTACAAATAAACCCTGAGTTTGTAAATATTTGTATACGTATTTCTAAACCGTTTAATTTTTCTATGCACTTTTTTTATTTATAATGTTATTTGCTTAATAAAGATGTTAAGATGTTTCAACAAATCATGTTCTTTATTATCCATATGTGCTGAGACTGTAACGATACTATTGTTTGAGTGTGAATATTACGAGTTATATTTCACGAGATGATTTAATGTAGAGATCGATCGATAGAACTCGTGTGAAGGTTTTACTAGCGCAAAGAAAATCGATCAATAATCACCTCGCTGACTGCCATCAGCAGATCAGCAATTACGATTGGCCGATGTTTAACTGTTGATGTTAAAGGAGGTTATTAAAGGCAGCTTCATACATCTGTATGATTTGTAGTCTGAAGGAATTCAAACCAGTTCAGTTCTATTAATGATTGTCTTTGTTTCCCTGTCATAAGGGAACAAATGAAAAAATAAACAATAACAAATTGAGATTCTAAACTAATATCAGCCCAAAATTTCACAATTAGTGCATTCCTAATCACTGACTGTTTAATTTGTTAACATTTGTTCTAAGCGGAGGCGGCGTCAGATGCAGGTTGTCCCCAGTCACCACTAGAGGGAGCTTCAGATTTGGTGATTCACTATTTCAGTTTACGATTATGGTGTTAACGAGTTCATCATTTCAAATGCAAATGTACCGAACATGTCCAAAGGGAAGAAAACATTTTCTTAAATTGTTTCAAAGGCGTAACAAGCACAAAAAAACAAGACCTGGAAGTGACAACATGAAATACACATTTATTTTTTGCAGTTTTCAATTGATATCCCAAAGATGTGTTCTGTCTTGTCAAACATATCATTTCTCAACTTTTGCCCACACATTTATTCATATGACTGTTAGCGAACATTTGTTGTTTGCCAAGATAATCAGTCTCTTGCACATGTGCGGAATGTCAATATTTCAATAGCTGCCTTGTTCAGGTGGACATAACCAATTTGCCACATTCAGACATCCAAACCAAGTAATTACGATACACAGTACTGTGCTGATGTACTAGAATCTGCTTAAGGTAAATTCACAGTAAAATAAATGTTTGAACCCATACGTGACCAAACGCTGGTACACAGGAGGTTTCTCTTTGCATGGGGGTGTTGATGATGGTGCACGTGTAGAGGTAGGAAGAGTTGGACCCTTTATCACAGAAATATATTCAATATCTTTAAACAACAAGCTGCTTCATAGTTATCATAATCATCTTATATTTGACATCCTTTAGATGATTGCAGCAATTTAATCATCTAATCTCGTAAAAAGCTTAAAATAAGTGATAAAATGAGAGTTGAGGTAAGCTGCACTTCCTTTAACATTCACATGCACATGCCCTTTATTATATACATGAACATTTGCCTGTGTTTTAACTTACTAATGTGCATCACATTAAAGCCAACGAGTGAAAGATGAGCCTATCAAAAGGTCATTAGCAACGATTTATTTATTTTATAATTTATGCACACAAAAGAAATGCTGTAAAAAGACTCATTGTATGAAACCATGTCCATGGTTACATTCTGTGTACCTACATATGGAGACTTCTGGGATATCTTCAGTCATATCATTTGTGTTGTATTTCTTAGAGGGAGCTGCTAAATCCCCCCCTGATCTTAAGTTCTGAGACCGATCTCCTTTAGCAGCCAGGCATCAGTGGCACGAAGAAAATCTATTCAAGGAAGAACACGAAATAAGACAACACCTTTGTTTGCTACTCGCCGCCTCTTCCCCCTCCTCTCAACGTTTCCAAAGAACCAGAACAGATTAATGAGCACTCGGTCACACAGTCATCCCGTAACTCTGTCATGTTACCATATATGGGATTCCGTTGATTGTCACGTTGTGTCGTCTCTTTCTGTTTTTCTCTGAGAGTGAAATAACACAGAACCTGATAACAACTTCTTTTAAAGATGATTTCAAACAGATAATACCTCATCAAGTTGGATCAATTAATCATATGTCAGCCGTTTGCCAGATGTTGACATGGTAATGAATTCGTTTAGCACACTTCCAGTAAACCCCGAGCATTATCGTGACTGTGCTCATGAGGGCGCTCTAAAGTCAACCGTTTGAATAGTGCACACCTGGTCCAATAATTCTGAAAGTAAGGGGGGAGGAGCCTGCGTCATCGAGGACGAGCTGTTGAAGAGGCTTTAATGCCTGTAAATCACCTTATGTAAAATGCTCTCGATACCTTTTTTTGTCTTGCCGTTGGAGATTAGTGCCACATGTCTTCTGTTGAGGTGAATGTAAATACAGAAGCAGTCTAAGTTTAAATAGACGTCAGTCCTACGCCTGAAGTTTGCCCAACTCACATATTATAACACTTTTCAAACATCGATAGGTGTCATTCTTCTTGTGTTCGATACTTAAATGCGATGACAAGCAAGGCTACAAAAGGTCGAACTTCCCGCAGACGCAGGTTTCAGTGTTGAGAGGCCTGGCTCAGATGTGTGAGGTGTACAGGTAGGTGCTGTTGATGCTCCAGTCCGGAGGGAAGTCCTGCATGGGATGGCATTTGATGTGTCTCTGCATGGCGACCAGGCTGCTGCAAAACTCCAGGCACACGGTGCACTGGTAAGGAGCAGCCCCGTCGTGAGTCCTGAGGTGCTTGATCATGGCCGAGTAGTCCCGTGAGCGCTGACCGCAGAGACGACACTCGAACGGTTTCTCCCCTTGAGAAGAAATAAAAGGGGGACGGAAGACAAATGCATGTTCACTTCAGGGCAGGTTTAGGCATTTAAAGAACTGTTCAGTCATTGTTTAATGCAAAGTGGGAGGAACATTCAGTTCTCTGCTATGTTTCCCAGAGTTTAATTAATGTGTCAAGTTTTTGCAAGAGGAGTTTCTTCTAATAATAAAGGATAAATGTCTTCTCTGCTGGTGACTTGCTAACAACCCTGATGGGAGACGTGTCCTCAGAAAGTAACAATCTCATACCAATTGAGTCAATTGCGGCTTTTCAATACTGGTGAAGCGATTTTCTGTGATTTGCTTTATAAAGTTTCACTTCACAAGAAATGCTCTCGGGAAACTCTCACAGTTTTCCCCTGTACGAGGTGACTTCACTTTCCTATAGCAATAGGACAAAGTCCTATCAAATGTCACCCAACACAACATCAGCAGCACCTTCAGATCCGGTACCGACCTGTGTGGACGCGGTGGTGAGTGTCCAGCTGGTGTTTCAGACTGAACTTCTTGGGACAGTGTTGACACTGGTAGGGTTTCTCTCCTCTGTTGTCTCGTCGATGTGGCTGTTGTTCACACCGGACGACGTCTCCTCTTCCACGGAACCCTGCATGGGCCTCACCTATGTAGACCACAAGATGGGTTGTGAACATTGCATCACAAAACCCTTTATTACGGAAACAAACAGGGCCTGTAGTGAAGCTCCGGTTCCATGACAACATAACAAGTGGTATGATGGACATATGGACAGATGGCATGGATGAACTATTCAGCTCCTGAATCAGTTTTATAATTCATTTGCAAAGCCAGTGTGACATAATGCAGCAAATTGGATGAATGCGTGTCGACAGAGTCATTCATAATCTTCAGAAAACGTACGGTTTCCTTTTTTAGATTTACAATAATACAACGCTCCTTAAACACCTCTCAGCCTACATTCGGTCAGCATCCTGTTGCACGAGAATAAATCGAGGTGGCTTTCCTGCCGCTCTGCTCACACGTCCTGTGTGCATGTAGTTTGTCTTGAACTGTTATAGGTGAGACTTTGAGGCCTCTCGGTGCCATATGAGCAGGATAGTATAGACAGGATGCAGAGAAAAGAGGTGTAGTCGGGGGAATTGAGAGAATGAACCACAACAATCGAACACTCACCACAACATGCCATGTTCCCACTGTCATAACAATGTTTCCGCTCCAATCATTCCCCTCAGTTCTTAGTTTAAAAGACCAAACATCTATTATACATACGGCCTTTTTTATGTGGTATATTCAAATAACATTTACTTGAAGAGATAAGACCTGGAAACATTACAGCATCCTCGGCCTGTTGTGCTTTAGGTTATTTCAATCCGTGAGGGGGCCGCCAAACATTCCGCTACAGTTCTATCCATATATAGATATAGATTATATAGACTATATATAGTAATTGAAAGTGAAATAACTAAAACAACAAGCAGACAATTACACCCACCAGAAACGTACCTAATATTTGAACCTTGTAGAGATTGTGGGGTTTTTTTTGTCAATGAAATCGTCATTTTTTTAAAAAATTATAAATTGAATTGCAACATGGCAGCTTTTTATATACAGAGAAAAATTATATATTTTTGTCACCTAATTAGTTAGGTCAAGTTAATCATGTATATTGTTTTATATAAATATTACTGTTGCCACACTCATTTCATTTTTGTATGAAAACACACATTTCTAACAAGTTTTTGACAATGCTTGCCAGCTAAATACACAAAAGTAGATACATATTGTGTGACGTTATGTTGAGAGGTTTTCCAAGTATTTTGTCAAACCGTATTCATATAAATGAGATGGACCCAAAACGGCAATGATTTTCAAAATAAGACATCACCTCCCAAATGAACAGATTCAATAAAACAAAATACGCATGAGGGATGTGTTGTTGCAGTTGTATGTTGTATTATGCTGAAGTGCTTGAGAAGTATAGAAAGTGTCTGGGAGGTAATTACGCTGCCCCCCCCCGCCCGTATCTCTTGAGGTCTGAACATGATGTTCCACTGAGCAGATATATTAAGCACCAGATAACAAATGTTAATCAGCTTGATCGTACAAGGCGACCTGTCCCTCACACATATATCCACGGAGACATCATTAACATCATTATTCAGCATAGACATACATCATTATGTCCAAACATACATTTTGATATTATATTATCAATACGTATGTTTTTTTTTTTTCTTTCCTTTCGACAAACCACTGTTGCAATTCAGAACATACTGTACTGCATGTATCTAGCTGTATCTGCTAACCACACTACTGCTCTTGCTGCACCGTGCTTTCAAAACCACAACTCTCTTTATCACTTTCCATTGCGTAGCTACGAAGCTGGCGTCTGCAGAGGTTAGGGGTCACGATGAGAACGGTCCTGCTATCGTGTTGAATCAATTCCACCTACGCTAGTTTGATGAAACCTATTGAAATACGAGTACGTCCATGTTGTGATCATTAGAAAACATCATAATCATATTTTTACCTGGCAGCAAGGAGTCTCGCAGCCCTGGATCACGGAGGAGACTCGCACTGCAGTGCTGGCTATCTTTGTCTCTCTTTACGCCGGCTTTGGGCTCGTCAAGGTAGCTGCGGAAGACATTAGTCATAACAAATACTGTAACTGTACCTTCTTAACTTTTCATTCAGGGTGAAATCTCATTTAATTTGCACACAACTTTACAATAGAGGGAATGTCTGAGAGGTGACACAGAAGAAAAGCTTTTTTTTCCCCACAAAGATGCAAAGACATTTGTACAATTTCATGCGGTACAGTGGGTGGAAAATCTTCAATTTTACAAAGAAGGGGTGAAATTTAGGGGCCTCCCCGTTACACACTCCCTGGCTGCACTTCATGAACTGTATACAGTATGCATGGACTTGAATCACCCTAAATCAATGTTCAAAAATAGGAATGAAACGTCATTTGTTTCAATCCTTCGTGAAAAGAAAGAAAAGGTCAAACTTTGATTTGTTTTAATTTGAAAGAGAAGCTTTACGTTTGTCTGGGGCTGGTAGGGAAGGGGTTAAACTGCTCGGGGTTAGTTGGAAAATGCTGGAGGCTCAGTCACACACGTCTACCTAAACAACAGTGAGTCAGGTATGTAGTAGTTGAAGGAAACAACTTAGGGGAATCGAAATGACTCGTTGAGAGGAAAAATAAGGACACAATGAGTGAAAATAAATGTCAGGGGACGGATTTACCTCGGGTCCCTGGTTTGGACCGGCCCAGGCAAGGCTCCCCGGCTGGGTTTACTTCTTTTTAACAGGCCTTGCTTGATGACGCCCCTCATCCCTGCAGACCCAGCATAAAGGTTTTGTGCATAACGTGAATGATAAGCCGAGTGGCTCCTCACAGAGCTGTAAACTGAGGGCTGAAAATGGGGCCCCAGCAGAGGCAGCATGTGGGGGGCGGAGAGGTTGATCGGGTGTGCTGGAGAGGGTTGGTTTGTTGCCATGACGCCTGGATAGTTCGCTGCTATCCGCCTCAGGGCGCTCACGGAGTTCCACATGTTGGAGAAAGACCAAGGAGAAGAGAAGGAGGACATGTTGGTGACGGGCCTGGTGATGACGCTGTCTCTGTGGTAGGTCGTCGCAGGTATCAGAGACAGTTTGGGCATCTTGCTTGCGCATGGTGAGTCGGGGGGGGAGAAGTTTTCCGAGACAATGCTGTCGCTCGCTTCCTTCTGAGGGGAAGACTTGTCTTGGAGATTCTCCTTTTGGACCGAGCTTCCCCTTTTCTTCAGATACGCCTCCTCCGCTGTATCATTTTGTTCTTTTCCATCTGAAACTTCTGTCCTCTTGTCCTCCTCTTTGGTTCTGTCCTCCAGGGTGTCCAGTTGCTTCTGGCACTGTTCTTCCAGCGGCTGCATCTCTAATAGCTGAGCAGCTCTCAGCAGCTGCTGCAGGTCGTCCACGGACACCACAAGAGTCTGGGTGTAGGTGAAGTCCAGGATTTGCTGGAAGGTGCGTGGGGAGAAATACTCAAGAGTGCAGTGGACGGGGGCGTCCAGGTCTCCTTGGCTCAGCTGCTGTGCAAGTGCTCTGCTAGAACAGGCCAGCACGAGCCGGTGGGCCCTGAAGGTTTCACTCTTTACCGAGATGATGGCATCGCAGAGTGACCCTGAGCGGCGTAAGACGTCCGCCTTCTGCAGGAAGTGGGAGTACTGGGGGTTGTTGATTCGGATCATTTCTGTAGTTAGTGGCAAAAGTCTGAGAAGACAGAGTGAAAGGAAAGAAAATCAGTGATCGATGGGATGTTGATCTGGCAGCGCCTGTATCCAGGACGTTCTGGCTTCCTGCATGGAGGCGTGCTGATACATACAGTCTATTACCCTGACAGGTGCTGTACGAATAAAATATATTAAAAAATATTCCAAAGATTCATTTTAAAGCTGAAACAATTGATTAACATCGTCTGACATCGCATCTGAATGTCAGGTTCATTTGTTGTGCACATGCACACCCTGAAGCCGCAGAGATCTAACAGTATATGAAACCACGACTAATGACTGTACACACGGGTGAAGTTTGAACATCAACAGAAAGACAAAAGGAAGAATGTACATGAATGTGCAAACAGGCCACACGGAGATATTTGGAGCTTTAGAATTCAAACTTTAGAACGCTTTGATGAAAACAAGACGGAATACGGCGTCGGTGTCTGTCGAAGCTGCTGGGGACACGAGAGCTCGTCATCCTCGCCCAGTGGGAAGTGTAATGAACCTTTTCGTTATACAGTGTGTGGTCGGTCTCTGCTGCTGAGCCTTTACAGAGGAACCTCTTTCAGCCCTCTGATGCCGACTGTAGATGAAGAGTGGAGATGAAACGAGACAACAGATGATCAGGAAGTTTGCTGGCTGTCAGAATGTCTCTCTCTCTCTGGAGATATTCAAATGAATTAATTCATGTTTTGTGAAAATGTTGCACCCTAGACCAACACTCAAGGTACTATTCTACAATAGGGGAGATTGTTATTGTAATATATTAGTACCGTAGTGGTTCTGAATGTAAATCGTAAAGATGGAAACTGATAGATGTTGTGTACAATGTAGTTGGTCGAAGGGTGAAAGTGTGCGCGCGGCTCTGGTAGCAGAAAGATTCATGTTGAATCGCGACCTTAATGCAGAGAACGAAAGAAATTCACGAACATGTTCGGCAACCGAAAATTAGCTACTCACTGTTAAAAATTCTGTCTCCTATTTCATTTATATATTACATAATTTAACGTAGGCCAGTTAATATCAACAACAACAAAAACAACAATAATAATAATAATAATAATAATATTACTACTGTTAATAATAATAATAGTAATATTACTGCTACTATTATTATTATTATTATTAATAATAGTAATATTACTACTACTATTATTAATAATAATGATAATAATAGTAATACTATAGCACTGTAGTCATATTGGTATTTGTCACCGTACTATGGTAACACTCCAAAAGTAGTATAAATTGAATGCCTCAGGTGTTCTTAAATGTATTTCTGAAATACTCCATGAGAATATATACAAAATAGAAATTCATAATTCACTTCATAGGTTTGTCCTTTTTTTCATTTGTAGAGAGAGTAGAAATATTACCGTCTGTCGGCAGCAAGTAGAGAGATAATCTACGCACTGAAATCGCAATTTCCCACACTGTACTTTTTCTTTTTGCGCCTTCTTGCTCGCATTCATGCGATGTGGTTAACATGTAAACAGTTTCATATTTAATTATGCACTGAAGTATTGCATATAGTGATTCTCTGCTGGGGCCGATGATGATGATCAATGATTTATTAACAACTATCATATTGTACTGTATTGTATTGTATTGTATTGTATTGTATTGTATTGTATTGTATTGTATTGTATTGTATTGTATTGTATTGTATTGTATTGTATTGTATTGTATTGTATTGTATTGTATTGTATTGTATTGTATTGTACTGTATTGTATTGTATTGTATTGTATTGTATTGTATTGTATCCTTTTACATTATACCAGCCGATACTTCCATAACAAGTGTCTCACTTCATCTTAAGCTACCTTTTCTCCTGATGTAACAGATGTAGCGTCGAGCCGGCTTGTGCAATGATCAAATTCCCCCTGATGATGCATGAATCTACAGTGCACTCTTGCAGAGTTGCGACATCGTTAGCAGGTTTTTGTGCTCCCTGCAGTGACAATACCGTTATAATGCTTACACAGGGGAAAACCTTGCACGCATTTGTTAGACTTCCATCTCCCCTGACAGGACATGAGTTTACAGTCAGCCTCCCCAGGTGTTATAGCTAAAAGACTTGAGTCACAACAGAGAATCTGGATGTTAAAGGGCAACAGAGGATCTCTACATACACTGGTTTACAATATAACCCAGGAAACACACCTAGTCAGACAAAAGACAGGATGTTAAAGTGTGTCTGCTTGTGGCATCAAATCATCAATTGAAGAAGCAGCACGCGATGTGAGTGAGACACTTACCCAGTGTTAGTGGATATCCTCCCTGGAGAAAGATGAGCTGCCTCGCATTATGACTCTGAGGTGACTTGTAGAGCGTCTTTCTTGGTTCAGGGGTTGAGAGACGAACAGGGTGGTTTCCTCTTTTATCATTGCTGTCCCTCCTCCTCAACATAAGTCTCTTATTGGCTCCTTTATTAGGATGCTTGTTGTATTTAGATAATAAATTGGGACTTTCTTTAGAGTATAGCAATTATTTCTGGATTTCATTTAAGTCAAAATTTCAAAACACCTCTGCTGTGTTTCCAACATATTTTGATAAATTTGGTCTTTAACATAATATCAGTTCATAAAATCCCCCAAATACATTTATATAAAACTGAGAAGGGTTTAATTCTTACATAACTGATTGGTTATGGGTGCATAGGTGTGTTTATTAGACGGCGAAAGAAGGAGAGAAACAGGGTTCCATTGACAAGCTGTACATGATGTCCTCCTCTCTACTGTCATTTGCTGGTCACAACATTAATAGATGTTTCTGTTCTGAAGACAAAGCCACTTGAAAGATGCTGATCTGTGACAGGAAACATACAGACAAGAGCCCAGGGGTGCAGGTACGTAGGGTTGGGCTTCAATGAAACACGCACCATTGAAGTGGTAGCATGCATTGTCCTTTCCGTTTGTCGTACGCCTGTAAAAATAGGCCAACTGCAGAGAGCTGGTCACTTGTGCAGACCTCAAACAGCTGACTAGGACCGATAAATCCTTCATTCTCAAACAGTATATATCTAAACAAGTATATTTTAATACAATAATTATTGTTTCATGATTTAAGCTGACGTAGTCCAGTTGCAGGCAGTTGTTTCCTAACCAACATCCCACAACAGACGAAGTCAGCAGAGTGAGAGTGAAAGTTGTTTTCAGTCTAAAACCAAACAGGTTAACTCCCTGTTGGCTGCAGATAAGCAAGTATTTTCATCCTTGTTCTCTTAAATGACATTGAGAGTTGAATGATTCTTATTATTATGGCACCGTGAAAGAAACGGCCTGCTTCATTTTATTATGAACTTGCAAGACAACAAAGGCTCGTCCACATGTAAGGACTCTGTAAATTATACAAACTATGGAGAACTCATTTAATGGAGGACGAAACACGTTTATTGTTTAAACCTGTCGAAAATACAAACCGATCTGTTATTACGGCTCTCATCTGTTGTGAAGAAATAGAAAGGCAAAGATTTCAAAGTCACTAATTAAATCACATTCCTGCTGCTCTGGTGTTGGCGGTGTAGAATGCAGAGACGCTGACTGGCTTTTAAAGGTTATTCTGGAAACTTTATCGCATGGTAAATATGTTGCGATGGAACATGGTATGAAACAGTCGGCAGTTCGGGACCATCACGAGCACGACCGCTGCCAAATATAGCCAGTTTGTCACCTATTGCAACGGTTGCATTGAAACGTGTTACCTACGGTCAGGGTACACACATGTAGCGCTAACCACAAGGTGGATTCTCTGTCATTGGTGTGACCACAAGTTGATATGCTGATGATGGTTATTGTTTGCTCTGTGTGTGTTTGTGCACGTTTCTTAGCAGGATAAAGCTAAAATACAAAGCAACTTATCACAACACTTGTTTAGCGAGTGCCAAGGAGGAACCGATTCAATGTGGCAGCTCGTCCATTCGACACAGCAATAATAGCATTTAAAAAAAAAAGAAAGGATTTTGTGAAGGTTTGCAGATTTTACTGCATCATGGATGAGCTAATTCAGCACTGCATTACTTCCTGCAGGTTTGACCTTACGTCAGTGTGTATGAGTCGGCTGTGGGTGGATGTGGATGTGCGTGTGCTCGTTAGCATTTGGGGCCACGGTTCATATCCTCGTGTGTGCAAACAGTCATGTCAAGTGTTGTTCAAACCACTGGACAGACAAGCTGATCTCATCGATTCCCCTCAGAGAAATTAACATAGCACCTGAACCTAAATGTCATCTATGGAAGGAGACGACCAGGGCTGATGCAGAGGGCTTCACCTACCAGTAATATCACGACTGTCAGTCCCACCACAGGAGACTCTGTAACATCTGCTATCCCCTCACTGTCAGTTGAACAATCACCATCAGACGCCCGAAGGAGCATCAGTGCTGACTCACTGAGGTGTCACCGTGTGGGGTTGTTGAGGTGGAGGCTCGGCTGCATCTTTTAACACCCACTCATCGCCCGTTCATCTTTTATCAAGCAGGCAACTCTTTTCATCTGCCTACCGAGGTTTTTAATGTCTGTGCACGGAGGAGGTTTCATATTGTTGTTTTGCTGAATGAATCAAAGTGTTACGGAAATAAACAAAACGTACACTCTGCAAAGAGATAAAAGTCAGGGTTAATATGAGTCGACTGCCATCACCACAGGGGAGGGAGCAGTACGATTCAGAGGAACCACGACCGAGATGACTGATTTACACTGCAGGTATCAATGGTAAACTGTCACTGTACGGCCACAGAGGCTTTTCACAGTAATCTGAAGAGCAGGACTACCCGGCAATGTTGTGGTTTGGAAGAAGTGAAGCAGTACCGAGCATGGGGACGGGGTTTGACACTTCTCTGTAATGTGTGGGGCCCAACCAAGCAAGTAACTCATAGGTTGGTGCTTGGGAACCGTGTCAGGGCAACTGCTCAGTTGGTTTTGGTGAGGGTCTGATTTTTACTGATGCTACGAAAAGTTTATTAAATTCAATTTAATGTGAGAGGGTATTTGTATGACACACAGATTTATACACACACACACACACACACACACACACACACACACACACACACACACACACACATATACACACACACACACACACACACACACACACACACACACACACACACACACACACACACATGCACAGATTCATACACACGCACGCACACTCAGGAAATCAACCCAGCTGCAGTAGAATCATTGCTCAATGCAGTACACCAGATTAAAAAGAAGATACTCATCCGTTACTGAGGATGTTACGATGAGGTTACCATTTAAAAATACACACACACTGTACGATCGCAGTTATCTCTGTACAATTGGCCGGCTGATGTAAATTAAATGTTTGAGCTCTTTCGGCTGTTACACATAACTGAATGTCAGACTGAGACGAACCTGTTGATTCTTCAGTTTCATTTGGTTTAATTAGTTTGTGGTTCGGTGTCATACGGACTCGCTGAACTCCAAGCTGAGGAGTGCAGGTTTTATCATCCAGCATATCTTGATCTCGGTTCAGTCGTGTATCCTGTAGAAAAGAGTTTCCTGTTCTGGATCAACAAGCTGACTGGCTGTTTAGATTGATCTCCACAATAAGGACACTTATATCCAGAGGTTTCGTTCACAATTATTGAGACACAGAAAATGTGATCCAGCATCAGTGATCCGACCCTAAAATACACCAAGTAAAGAATAACTATAAGTATTGATTTATTAATTCTTTATTTATTAAGTACTTTTTTGGTAAATATTGAAGTTTTTTTCATGAAAAGTTTTGCTAACACGTTTATCACCTTTTCCCCGGGACATTCACTTGAACCCTTTGTGTGTGTGTGTGTGTGTGTGTGTGTGTGTGTGTGTGTGTGTGTGTGTGTGTGTGTGTGTGTGAGGGGGGGATCAGGAAATTATTACCTATCAAGTGACTACAATAAAATTTGCGAGAAATTATTAAAAAGTTACAAAAAAATTACCCAAAAATTTGCAAAACATAATCAGAAAATTGTTTAATATATATATATATATATATATATATATGACGAGATACATTTTTATATACATCTGTCTGCTGAGGACCCCTGGGAGACCCTCAAAGGCCCCTGTGGGTCCTCGGACCTCACTTTGAGAACCTCCTGCTGTAGAAATACATTGTATGATGCCAATCTTTGACACCAACAAGAGCAATATGTGAGTTTGAGAAATTAATATTCATGTCGTCGACATGTTCAGCACTGTTGTGAACTAATTTGGACATTAAGTGGTTAATCTGCACGTTGAACAGTTGTAATGTGACACACAAACCTCTTCTTCGACTTTAGGTTTCTTTTTCCAAAGAAATTCACACGAGGAGATGCAGGAGTATAAAACATGACTTTCCCAGTGTGAGTAATTCAGATAGTTTCCACCTTTTTGTGAATGTGGTTTCTACACTTGAGGTGGGTTTGCTGCATCGTGGTCACTGATCAGTCTGCTGCGCGTCGAACGCCTCGGGGAGACCAACCACTGTGAAGTTTCCCAAGCACGGTGTCGATCTTCTCAGACATAGAAAATGTGACTGTGAAGACTAAAAAAAAAAAAACAGGGACAAAGTCTGTAATGGGTCATTCATTTTTATTTCACGATTAATTAGCTTAACCAGGTTTAATTGATCAGATTGCTTGCAAATACACTTACACAACAGAGGACATCTCGCCAAATTAGAATATGTCTGCTTATTGATGGAGCATGTCTTTGGTTAAGGGTCTGAATGAAGAAGAACAGCTCTCAATGATGCTATTAACATCCCTAAATATCAATGCAGTATAATGGAAATCGGACAGAATCAGGGTCGAACACTTAGCAACCTGTACACAAACGGAGTAATTTAGTTGTGCTTAGTGCCATATCTTGTCAATTAGGCCATACGCTGTCCACGCTTCACATTTCTGAACATATCAAACATGTCAATGTTTTATTATACAAGCTCCTAAAATTACATGTGAATAACGTGACCCTTGATCCAACTGATTATTACATATAAATAAAAAATACAGAATAATTACATCCAAAACACAGCGTTGTAAAAGGCAATAATGCAGCAATTAAAATCTCAATAACATTGTTTATATTTCACCGGGAGGGAAGGGGACAGACCGACAAAGAAGTCAATTCAACAGAGGACGTACGTACAAATGTGATTGGGGGTAACTACGTTATACACCGTTCTACGTCTGCTAAATGCTGGTAGGAAACCTTCAGTGGTTTTTGGGAAACACAGGCAAGCTTATTCTCATCTATGGTTTCAGTAGTATCATGGCAAGATCAACTTACTTAAACTGTGAACATACAACGGTTTTCATTCACTAACATAGCTGTACAAATTATACAAAGGCTGTGACTCCTCTTCACCCGTCGTAGCACGACCACAACCTGCGACTGACCTGCCTGATGGAGCGAACGGAAGGTCGATGTGAACTCATGACGACTCGTGTGGTGCTCAGAAAAAAGAAAGAAAGACACAAGGAATATGAAGCTTCCTCTGGATGGACAAAAAGCAGGTTTACAAAAAGCAAAATTTTCCATCATAAATAAATGATTCGGAACTGATTTTGGTATCGATAATATTTACTATAGTGTACAGATAAAGGAACAAATAAAAACAAACAAAAAGCGACACCCTACGACGAAGACGAGATCGTCTATAAGTTCTAAGTGGATGAAAGGAAATCGACATAACGAACAGAGTTCAGAAACGCTGAGGAAAACAGGGGCAATCCCTTTTTTTTTTTACTTACCTACACAGGGTACTGCTGTCATAAATATTACAAACTACGATGACTCATTCGGTGGGAAGCTATTCATGAACCTACAGCGTCTATAGAGGACGAACACTCAGCCTCACTGAGCCTGAAGACGTCCGACTGGCAGATCTAAAGATGTTTTACTACTATCATGCCTGAGTGTGGTCTGTTTTTAGGACATACACACACACACACACACACTTCATAAGACATCCTGTCTACACTCCACCGTGCTGTACAGTATCACACACCTTCAGCTGGACACACACCTGCCACACCGGACGACGAGCAGGCTGCTACAGCGAGCGATGAAGAGGGCGTCAGGCATGTAGTCTGGGTGTGATGAACTACTCCTATTAAGGGCTACTCTGGGGAAGGGGGGGGGGGGGGGATGTGTTACTGAAAAGAAAATGGAATCTCAACGTCTACCTTTAAATACATTCAGAAATAAGTTACTGTGTCGTTGTCTTGTGCTGGTTTTTACAACAGTCCGTTTTCAATCAGCCATGTTAGGAAAATGTTTCTCCTTCATCATTACAGCACAATGTACTATTTTTATGCATTATTCCATTACATCAATGCAAATTAATCATAGAAATGTCTACATCTAGTATTTCTTACGGTTATTTACAGTGTCCATTTTTTTTTTGAACGGTGACATTTCCAACGCTTTCAAGAAGCAATGACGGGAACAACACAAATAAATACAGCAGCATCATACACCGAGTTGTCATGCTTTTCCTTAAAATAACGGACTTCTTATTCTGTTTTTAAGGTTCTTTAAGTAGCAGTTAAAATAAAGTAGAGTCATTCACTGACTCGGTAACCGAATGGGATATTTGGTGTATTTTGCCAAATAATTTATAATAATATCGAGCTGATTCCGATTGGAACGACCAGCACGGGTGTTTCGTCCTGATCGGCCTCACACATTCAAAGTAACCACGTCCTCGCTTGTTGTTCAGGTCTAAATGTTAGAGGTGTGCTCCAATGTTACAGCAGTTCTACATGGACGATGATACCGCGGCGCCACAAACTCATCTGCACAGACGCAGCTCATCTATCTGCGGTGAGGAGACGACCGCGGGAAAAATAATCACTACAAAGCATTATGCACCTTCGATTTCAGTTTCGGGTGAGAAGAAGTAGGTCGAATCATGCCGCTCGGACAGTTTTGTGAATGATCGTATGTGAGTATTTCCTGGATCGTGAGACAGACTAATGAAGGACGGTCCTCAGATTCTAATCCGGAGGGGCTAAAATTACAACAGGTGATGTGACTCTGTATAATATTTCATTATTCACATTCTGGTAATGATGAGAGGTTGTTGTTTGTCATTTACAATGAGTTTGAGATGTACCCGGTACTTATTCAGTTACTTTATATTTGCAATACATCATAAATCCGCCACAGGGGGGCCGTGGCTGGGACGCCGCTGCAAGGAAGGGACGAAACAGGTGGGCGGACTCTGTCAGCACTTGTTGGCAGCCCCCAGTCGTTCAGTTCATCTGCTCAAAGAATTTGTAAGTGGGGTTCTCGTAGCCGTGGTTCTGCATTTTGTTGAGCTGTCGTTCCTCAGGGGTCAGCATGGGGTCGACCTGCTGCGGGACACACGAGAGCTCCGATTATTACACACTAAATACAGAGAGTCTACGTCGGTTTTAGTCAAGCTGTTGAATGAAACATTAGGGCTCGCACCTCTACGATGCCGTGGCTGATCGTGCCGTATGGCTTCCTGCGCACCAGCAGCAGGCTGATGACCATCACCATGGCGATCGCCACGGCAACCACCAGCAACCCCACCATGGCGCCACGGTTGAAAGTCTCCAAGGCGTCAGGTTGCTGCGGGAAGAAAGGAGCGAGACTTAAAACGTTTAAAGACGCTACTTTGTTCAGCTACAACACATGTGATGAAACACAACGCTCCGACTCATCCCTTACCAGTTCATCTCTCTCGATCTCAGCAGGCTTGTACGCGACCTGCTTGAGCTCCGCGGAGGTGTTAATCTAAGAGGAAAGGAAATATTGGGAACACATGTTGACAGAAGCCACATATAAGTGTGACGGAGTCTCACTACAAGCTATCATCCTTTTACCTTTTCCTCGTATTCATAAGTGGGGCCTCTCTCAGACGTGGTGTAATCATATTCATCCACTGCAGACACAGAGACAAAATCACCGTAAGTACAAAACTGCAATTATTCCAAACAGTGAAGTTCAATACGTAAGTGATTTGAAAATCGTACCTTTCTTATTCGCCTGAATTTCTTTGGAGTAAAAAAAAAAAAGTAACATTAAAGACATGAATGCGCCTCCCAATCAGGATGGATAAACACTGTGTTTGAGGGTGTAACAACGGTTTGTACGTGCGTACCGATGCGAGGAGGATAAGGCCTGCTCTGGAACGCTCGCTCCTCTTCTTCTTCATCATCCTTCTCCTCCTCGCTCTCAGCTGGCAAGAGCTCCTCCGTGGTGTGGGTCTCCGAGAAGGACGTGGTCATGAGCTCGCTGATGTCTCCTCGCTCCGCCTTGACCAGCTCCTCTACAGGAAGTATTCAAACACGTATTAATGACACACGGATGACGGATTGGAGATCTGATGAAGCGCCTCAGCTTACGGATGTCGTTGTGCAGCTCTCCCGCCAAGTTGGGGTCCTTGTACAGCAGACCGAGACTCAGGTTCATCCTCTCCTCGATCACATGGAGGTGCGTGTACACCTGCGAACATTTGCATGGTGCTTAGAGCTCTGACAATCCTGATGAGCTCCTCTCACACATAGAAGCAGCGGATTGGTTACAGAAATGCATCAATAATTAAAAAGGAGAATTCAAATAGATTTCTTGATGGAGTCGTGTGTCAAAAGTGTGTTTGAAGTGAGTCTTTGATCTTAGTTTAATGAAATGAAGAGCGGTAGCAGCTTCACCTCCGTCGGTTTATTAACTTCTCTGTGTTACTCTTCACCACCGTGTTCTGTATGTTTTTTTTTTTTTAATGCACAGCAGGCAAGGAGCCCCGAAATTGAAGAACCCACCCACCTGGAATTTCATCTGCTCGGCCTTCTGCGGGTCGACGGCCACGATGTGCTGGTAGTGCCTGAGAGTGTGTCTGCGGTCCTTCTGCTCAGCAGCCATGTATCGCTTCAGAGCCTGCAGCACGCGCTCCAACTGGAGGACGGAGAGACAGTCAGGAAACGAGATAAACCCGTCTCAACCTGCTCACCGCCTATTACAGACAACAAATCTACAGCAGCGATCTGTCATCTGTTTCCGGGTTAAACATTTGATTTGATCTGGTGTTTGAGCCGCTCGTCTGATGAACTCACCTGAGGCGGGTCGGACTGTATGGCCGTCAGGTAGTTCTCGAGGGCCAGGCGGCGGTTGTTGTTGAGGATGGCCTCCACTCTGACCAGGTGAGTCTCCACCAGCCGCTGCCTCTCTCCGGCGACCTGCTCCTCCAGGGTCTGCAGCACGGACTGGAAGTGCTGGAGCGGGACGTCCAAGGAGTTAAATCAGGGGCGAGCAGACATATATAATGACGATATAACTTCACAGGGAATGTAACTATTAGATAAAGTACATTGAGCAGGTTGGAATTCGTCAGCTTACCGCATTCAGAGCCTGTCGCTCTGTGTTGGGAAGGTTCTTGGACTGGTTGTCAGCCTGAGCCCATTCCTTCATGATCTAAGAAGACGGAAAGAATTCATCATAAGAAAAGAATCATGAACACTAGAACTATAATAACTTAAAACTAAGAATTGTTATGCTCTCGTTGGCTAACAATGAGCTCTTGGTATGCACATGAGAGCAGCTGCTCTTCTGTTCAGGACAAATCAGCACTTTTGTGTTTTAGTTTGCTCCTGCATGTGTCTGCACTTATTTCGTCACACCTTGTACTGACCTATTAAAGCTGCATCCTTTCTAAAGAAGCTAGTAGAGCGTATTCAGCTCTTATATTTCCTTTCTTCATGCACTTGATGCCGACTTCCTGCACGCAGCTACCCGACAGATGTAATGTTGACACCAGGGACCGGCTGATTGAGCTGAAGCTCGCCGGCAATCATGGAAACCATAACAAGAACAAAGCAGCAAGAATCCAAGTTTTTTGACAAATGTCATACAAGACTTGTCCTGCACTCTGCAAGTTCACCACTAGATGTCACTAAATCTGAAGCAATGCTTCTTTAACACAGGATTATAACACCCTATAGTGTAGCCGCAATCAAATAGATGTTCTGCTCCCCTGAATGCGGATACGCCGTGCACAGGCCGATGCACCTGTCACTCTGAGAATTAAATCAGGGAATGAGAGCGTAGGAACAGCAAGCTGCCGTCTGCTAGCCAGCGAATAATTAGCCTGTTCCTAGCCCTGTGAAATTTACCTCATTGATTCTCTGCATCCTCCGCTGCTCCAGGTCTGTTTTGGCACGCAGGAAGTTGGCATGCTCCGTGTCGTCCACCGGCTTCTCGAAATACACGTCGACGCCATCTGTTGGGCGAGGAGTCGTCACTGGATCGGAAAGACAGACAGGAGAAGTTATTACTGTCACGCAGGCTGCGAGAGCCCCGAGGTGTTTGTCCTGTGTTGTAAAGGACAGTCCAGGTCAAAGGTCATGGGAGTGAAAGATGGAAAATTATAATGTAGCACTTTGTTTGTTCTCTTTTAAATCGGAGAGAACGTCTGTCTCAAGGATTGTTATAAAGTGTGCAGACTCACCGCTGTCGCCCTTCATCAGAGGTGCAGACGTGGTGGGCTTCTGGTTCTTCTTGTAGTAGGGGAAGTCCATGTAGTCAGACGTCTGGAAGGGGCCTGAGTCAATAGGATATTCATAGTCCTCTTGGTCTTTCACAGCTATCGGCTCCTCTTCCTCCTCCTCCTCGTCGTCTTCCACCTCCTCCTCCTCATCGACTTCTTCCTCCTCCTCTTCCTCCTCCTCTTCCTCCACCACCTCGTCATCTTCTTCTTCCATATCGGCCTCGTCCACGTCCGTGTCGGGTGAGGGGCTCGGAGTGGGGGCTGCGACTATGACGCTGTTAAAGAAGAAGGCGGTCGTCTCACACATTATTATAACAGTTTCAATTCATAACCTGTCAACACAGTCGTGGTTCATTGGTGGTGTCTTACACAGAGTTGAGTGTTCCACTACTCTGGGATGTGAGTGTCTGCTGGCCAGCAGGGAATTCTCTTTCGTCTGTCTCTGCTTTGGTGCTCAAACTGCCTCTGCCCGGGCAGCACACGTACTCCACCCCCCGGAAATGGTCTCCACATGGCAACAGCATCCCGTAGCTGTGGAGCTCCAGACTGTCTGCAGTACACGCCTGAAGTAAAAGCATATTCATGCAGTTACTAGTTTAAAGAAGGTAATGAAGCCCAGAGTTGATTTCAATGTCACAGATGAACTCTGTATTCACACAATTTGTTTTTAAATGGTGCACATGACATGTACTCGCTCTTCTCACCTCCTTAGCGATGTTGTGCCAGTACACATAACTCTCGCAGGCATCCATCTGCTCCTGGTGGAGGAAGCGGCATCGGTCGGGAACCAGCAGGGCCTCGCTAACGTACTCGCCTTAGAACAAAAGAAGTAAATCAGATGATTTCGGGCATTAGGAGAGTCAAACATGAGAGTTAACAAGACCTCGGTGCTGCATTCTAAAAGGATCATAAACCGTGAAGGACAGAGCAAGAGGATGTGACTGTATACGAGCTGTGTCATATAGAACCCGTGAAACTAACGTGTGGTAGTGAGCAAGCGAAGAAAAGGCCTGCGGTGCATCTGGGACTGACAGAAAATCATTACATAGCGTGCTGCTAACAAGTCTAGAAGGTGATGTGAAAATGTGCTTTGCTACATTTCTTGCAGAGATCGAACGTGCAGCTGAATCCTTTAAACAGTTAAACTGCACAGAACTTAAGGAAGTGTTTAACATCGCTTTATCATTCTTATTCTTTTGGATCATGCAAAAAGGAAGGTGTGCAGGCAGTGTGACTCACTGTTCATTACTCATTTGTTTATTCATTCACAAATTGTGAGCCTATTTGTCCCTCTAGTGGCCATTACATGACATTACAGCACTGATAAGCTGTGTAGTTTCTTGTGCCTGTTCCACTACATATCCTGTCTTTTGCTGGTTTAATTGGAAGCTTCCAGCCCAGATTAAAACAAACGTCATATGTTTCATCAAGAGAACAGAGCTTTTAAATAATTGTGACATAGCTATATTTTCAGCTATTGTTACTTTTAAAAGAATCTCAAATTTTTTGATCGCTT
Organism: Macroramphosus scolopax; assembly: GCA_901007825.1. NCBI lineage: Eukaryota > Metazoa > Chordata > Actinopteri > Syngnathiformes > Centriscidae > Macroramphosus > Macroramphosus scolopax. The sequence goes on along the minus strand of CAAKHC010005605.1, from coordinate 15,680 downwards.
GTGTTGTTAACGTAGAATCTGTCGTACAAGGCTCAAACCTAAACAGACTTATTATGTGCGTGATTTAAGAAGAAAAAAAGGTTTTGCGAAAAAACATGGAAGAGGTAACTTCTTGAAGTCTCGGCCAAGAAATACACATATTTCCTGTTCAAATTTTAAAGTATCTTGGACGGAGCTGTAATCTGTGTTTACCGTCCAGACATCGACATTCTTATCTAAAGCCTGGCGGTTATGTACATTTCCCAAAATGTCGAGCTATTCCTGCTAATTCACTTCAGTACCTCTTTATTTAATAAGGAGTTTAAGAAAAAAGTGTGCAGGAGAAGAATCCATCTTTCTCTACGATACAATGCGTTTGCATCTATAAACTCACATCTGGATGTGAATGCAGATGTGGTTCGAGTAGTATGGACCAGTCACGTTGAGCGGACCGCGGTCCCATGCAGACAAACAGTCCATGTGGAGAGCAGAAATGCAAAAGCCGAAAAATCAATCCCACAAGCACATCTGTAGACGACGGGGATTTTGTCTACACGCTGTCAACTCCGACTTCATCGGGGAACCCTGGGTGGCTCGAAGTCATTGATCATGACTGCAACGTCCTCGGTTTGTGTCTGTCTGAGGTGCTCTGTTGCATGACATCCCCCTGCCTCTCTTCCCTTGTTTCCAATGTGTACTATAAAATAAAGGCTAAATGACACACGGAATGTCCTGATCTCACAAATGAAATGAACCTTGAGCACAGTCCTTTAGAATACATATAATAGAAGAAGAAACACTCTGTTCTAGTTTCTTATCTCCAGTGCTCTCCACAAGGACAGACAGCAAATCTAAACATTTTCTGTATTATCAGTATCTCGTGACGTTGAGTGTTGTTCTTACCTAGACAGCGGTAGGGTACGACTATGCGTGTCTGGCAGTGGCCCCGACCGTTCTTACACCAGTCGGGGATGGCGACGGGGCTTTTTGACTCCTCTACATGGGAGATTGGAAGAGCTGGGTACATCTGGTCGTACGGGTACATGCAGAGACGACAGAGAAATAGAAACAGATAGATGGATGGACAGAACGGAGGGAAAGAGGACAAGAGGAGCAGCGGAAAGGGGACATTTGGTTAGAGAAGAGGCTCAAGGATCGGGGTGGAATAAAAGTTGCAGGGCCGACGAGGGAGAGGGGGGGAGAGCCCGGTCAGTCGGGAGGAGACTAACAAGGGGAAGATCCATGCAACATACAGGCCACTCGGGCTCTTGCCTACTTTGGCCTCCAGGTGGCGCTTGGTTGCCTCTATTCTTGCACTTCAGATAGATATTTTAAAGGAGGGGTTTGAAAAGTATGTGTACCACAGATCACCTACAGAGTACACATATCAGGTAACAAGAGAGGGACAATCGAATGATGGTACGAGCGGAATATTGTATATTCCAACAGACCAACATCCCTTCACTATATATAGTTGAATATATAGATTTGATAAGACAGGTGTTAGACAGACCAAATTAAATAAAAAGAATGTGAAGTTTTATTTGATTTTCCTGTGTTCCGCATTCTTAAATGTCATAAGCAGCTGTAGATTAATTTGCTGCAGAAATTCCGGTTACGACGAAGCTTCTGATCGAGGCGGATTGTTCCAGAAGGTTAATCACAGTTCATGTTCATGATGTTTCCTTCCTACCTCCTGACAGTAGGACAGGATTTGACTGGGCTCCTTGAAGCAGTCCTTCCGGCCCTGAGGATCCGGCTCCCACTGGCTCGTCTGCGGGTTCATGTGCAGCAGCTGACGGCCACAGAACATGGCGATCTGTGGCTCCGACGCCTGGGGCTTGAGCCCGTTCACCTCGCTCATGGCCAGAGCCTAGACAGCATCACCAGGAGGGGTGGGGTAGGAGCAGGGG